>VUYV01000582.1:134315-152535 GCA_008711295.1 Anarhynchus alexandrinus | reverse complement strand
CCCCCACCGAGAGGCGGAGGACACCGACACCGACACCGACACCGACACCGACACTGACACCGACACCGGCAGCGGGAAGGAACCGCCGCCGCCGCGGCCTTTATTGGCGCTACAGGGGCGCCGCCAACCGCTCCAGCTGCCGCGGGTTGGAGCCGCTCAGGAACCGCAGCTCCGCTTTGCCGTCCTCCGTGCGCGCTGCGGGAGAGAAGGCACGTTGGGGGGGACACCGGCTCCTCCGGGACACCGGGACCCCCCCGGGACCCCCCATCCCCTCCCCGAGGGGAGCTGACCTTTCTCGTGCTGCAGCCACTTGCGGTCCAGGTAGTAGCCGTAGCAGCTCTCGAACTCCCGCGGGCTGTAGTTGGGGACCGGGATGGGCACGAAGGGGTCCAGCGCATCGAAGCCCTCCTGGAAGGAGAAGCGAGGGTGAGACGCCCCCGCCATGGCCCCCGCTCTTTGCCCGGGGAGAGGACATGGCCCGGCCACCCCTGAGCTCCGGCAGAGCTCACGTGGGAGAATAAGGGTGTAGGGGTCTGAACGGGGAGCGAGGCAACGTCTGCCACCCCGACCTGAAGGCAGCTATGGAATCACAGAGTCATTATGGTTGGGAAAGACCGGTAAGATCATGGAGTCCAACCATCAACCCAGCACTGCCAAACGCACCATACTAAACCATGTCCCTCAACACCACATCTACCCCTCTTCTAAACACCCCCAGGGATGGCAACTCCACCACGTCCCTGGGCAGCCTGTCCAGCTGGACAACCCTTTTGGTGAAGAAATTTCTTCTAATCTCCATCCTAAACCTCCCCTGGTGCAACCTGAGGTCATTTTCCCCTTGTCCTAGCTCCTGTTCCTTGGGAGAAGAGACCAACATCCCCCTCGCTACACCCTCCTTTCAGGGAGCTGTAGAGAGTGAGAAGGTCTCCCCTCAGCCTCCTTTTCTCCAGGCTGAACACCCCCAGGTCCCTCAGCTGCTCCTCACAGGACTTGTGCTCCAGAGCCCTCACCAGCTCCATTGCCCTCCTCTGGACACGCTCCAGCACCTCAATGTCTTTCTTGTCATGAGGGGCCCAAAACTGGACACAGTATTTGAGGTGGGGCCTCACCAGTGCCGAGTACAGGGAGATGATCACTGCCCCAGCCCTGCTGGCCACACTATTCCTGACACAAGCCAGGATGCTGTTGGCCTTCTTGGCCACCTGGGCACACTGCCGGCTCATATTCAGCCGGCTGTCGAAACTGCTTTCCCAAAAAAAAGTTCTGTTTGTTTCCCAATGTGAAAGGAAGCAAAAAACCGGGGCCGTGACTCACCTTTCCCAGCAACTGCTGGGGCAGATAGGCAGAACTGGGTGTGAAGAGAGAGCCGGTCTGGCTGAGGGTCGCCACAATAGCACCTCCGTTCTAAAAGGCAGATTAGGAACCCGTTCAGCTGCAAACGTAGCATTTGTGAACTAGGTACGGATCGATTCGAACAAGCGAGGTATCTTCTTCTTTGAGCTTATGGTTACTTCAATTCCAAAATTCTATATAATGGACCTCTCGTAATGTTCCTACCTACCTTAACCCTGGCTACTCCAAGTACACCTGCGGCACAGGGAGTATGCAGCCAGTGTTTCCAGGGCTGGCATTTAAACGTGGCATTCTATTCACGCAACTTTAGAAAGGACTTTTCTATATACTTTTAAATCCGAAGACTACCTGTTTGAGATCCTAGCATCCAGGGGATTTTAAAGAAGCAGAAGGAGTTGACCTCCTATAGCAAAACATTTAGAAACTAAAAGTTCTCATTAGTTCAAAAATCATAACGTGTCCTAAGGGTTATTAAATACCTCTAGCTCGGGTAGCGTTTGGCACGGCAATCAAGAAAAGCACTGTTATCTATTCGACCTGTTCTTATTCTCTTTGGGTGATGTCAGAAACGCTGATGAGAGACTAACCCTTAACAGTTGCGCTGTGCTCCTCCTCTCCGTTGCTGAAGGGACAGTGGGATGCTAAATTTGCATTTTTACACTTATCAGCACGTAGCTGTAATCGCTGAGAACAGCACACCCCAAGGTACAGACCAAACTCACCCAATCATTCATCATCATCTTCCTTAGATTGTACACAAGCGTCAGCTCCTCTGGAGAAACCTGGTGAAGATTGTCTGTATGAGGTTTTTTTGCCAGCAGTTTCTACCCGAGACATACATTTCTCTCCCCTACTTTAAATTGGACTGGAGGGATCATTTGCACTGTGTAGGTGCATTTTTTATCTCGCTTTTACTTAGCACTGTAGCATTCGGCCTCAGTAACTTCCCACAGAGACATGCCCCAACCTTTCCTGCTGTAACAAGATGTATATGCACTTTTTTTCTTACTGAGAGAACTTTCTTCAGTAAAAAATTGTCTAAAGCATAATATGAATTTTGCAGACCCCTCCAAGCTAGCAAAGCCAAATGTACGTCTTTCAGGGATTACTACAGAACTTAAAAATCAACAGAACCCCCTGCCCTGCTCTCCCTTGCAGTAGGAACGCAGAAATATTATCACAGCAGATCACTTCTTACGGGGCTTTTGTCTTCCTTCTTTAATGTCGTCCTTCCCCAGAGTGCGTTGACGCCGTCCACTGCCACAAGAAGTCGGAACGAGCCAAGATGACATTGCTGCTTAATCTCTTTCAGCACAACCCCTACAGCATCGCTGGCATTTCTCACGCGAGCTAAACCCTTTAAGTAGGAAAAGGCACATCACTCAGGTTGTTTCTCTTGCTAATATATAATGCTGGCAACTTTGGGTACTGTCTGCCCCTTCTAAGGGGGAAGGAAGATAAAATGACAGCCGACGGTCTGTTTGTTCCTTTCAAAGGGGCAATCTGGTGTAAGGCACCCAGCATCAAAGACGGAGGAACTTTCAAATTCTAATTTTTGCTTCCACCCAAGTTCTCTGTACAACTCCCATCACATCTTCCACAACATTTTTTGCCGCCACCTTGTTGATAGGGAAATGCCTTCCATTTCCTCGAACTCAGATTTGTAAGCTCTTTAGAAGCAATTTGTTCTACACGCGCAGTGACGGGATCTTATGATAAAAGGTGAGACAAAGCCAGAAGCAGCTCTTATTCCTTACCTGCTCCACCACTTCACCCAACGGTCTGCCCGCCTCAGTGCTTTCTCGTTTGCCCCACACGTACTTTTTTTGTGTTTTTATCTGTGGTAAGAGAACAAGTAGATTGGGAACCACGTAGTGCAAAGGCAGCTCAGGAAGTCTGGATGGCAAGATTCCTGGTTCTTTGCCAGTGGTAAAGACTAGGGCAGAACCTGGGAGAAGTATTCATCACAAATAGCCATCCCCACAGTGGGGATTTAAAGCACTTCTTTTTCTACAAAAATCAAATTCCAGTGAAGGGGGGGGTTTGCACGCAATAATACATGAAGCATTTCTCTAAAATGAGCAAATCTAGAATTTGTGTCGAGGTGCAGCCCCCGACAGAGCCTGACAGGCTCTACAGACCTCTTTTAGGAAGCGCTCATTTGAGGTTTTGAAGTTCTTGAGCCAGAAAGATGCTTGCAAAGGCTGGTCAAGCCGTTCCTTGTTGTAGGAAGACTGCATAAGCTCCCTGCAGTTTTTCACCCAGAGATGAGCTGTAAGCAAAATAAAACAGTCGCTTTTTTTTTCAGTAAAAATAATTGTATGATTTGGGGAGTGCGGGGTGTGTTTGTATCTCTTATCCTTATTCTGCTACACTGGTAAGAGAAGTCTGCCATCCTCGGCGGAGAAGACTCTCCCTTCAGAACAGAGGAGGTTGCACAGACCCACACGCAGTATGTCTCCTGTCACACTCCTTAACAGCGGGGAAAAAAGACTGACTATAATAAGCATGTGAGAGCAGGTGAAAATACCTTTGTGTTCTACTTTATTTTGGGAGATTGTGCTTTATAAGCCTTCTCCACTACGGAAGAACAAAGGTAATTTGCTGTGGCCTATCCTACACCTTTCTCTCGAAGCAGCATCTTGCGGACCAGCACATGTATTTGCTGTAGTAACACAGACAGGGCAGTGCTCTTACCGTCCGGGATGTGCAGCACCAGCCAGCCTTGCCTTGAGCAGTAGTGAACCACGTGACACAGCGTCATGGTTTTCCCTGTTCCTTTCTCACCATCTCCAACATGGACTGTCAAGGAAAGTCTCTAAAAAAAAACCTGCTTCCATTTCTACTTGACTATAATTCTTTTGCAAAAAGCATAAAGGAAGTTCAAAATTCATAAAAGCAAGGATGGCATTCCAACATGGGATCATAGAATGGTTTAGGTTGGAAAGGACCTTGAAGACCATCGAGTTCCAACCCCCCTGCCATAGGCAGGGACACCTCCCACCAGCCCAGGTTGCCCAAGGCCACCTCCAGCCTGGCCTTGAACACCTCCAGGGACGGGGCCTCAACACCCTCTCTGGGCAACCTGTGCCAGTGCCTCACCACCCTCAAAGGGAAAAACTTCCTCCTAATGTTCAATCTAAACCTGCCCTCTTCCAGTTTGAAGCCATTCCCCCTCGTCCTATCACTCCATGCCCCAGTAAAAAGTCCCTCCCCAGCTCTCCTGGAGCCCCTTTAGGGACTGGAAGGCCGCAATAAGATCTCCCCAGAGCCTTCTCTTCTCCAGGCTGAACAGCCCCAGCTCTTTCAGCCTCTCCTCATAGGAGAGGTGCTCCAGCCCTCGGATCATCCTCGTGGCCCTCCTCTGGACACACTCCAGCAGGTCCATGTCCATGCCTTTGTTCTGCAGCAAACTTAGCCTAAACAGTTCCTTCTCCTGCCACCCCACAACATAGAACTGATGATTCCCATTCCCTTAGTTGTGCTGCTAGCCCTGTTTGTAGATCTGTGCCATAAGCCGAATCTGGCTTAGAATAAAAGTATACAAGCGCCATGAACTTCTCAGACTAGCTTTGCCGACAACAGACACGTGGCAGAACCACTTCCTGAAGAGTAAACCCCAGTGGCCAGCAGAGGATCAAAACATCAGCCGCTTGTATTTAACTTGCATTCTACCATCGAGTAAGGGATAAAAGATACAGATCACATATCTGACAGCCGGGTGTGCAAAGTTGGAGCTTTTCAGGTAAGTGAAAAGTTCTAGAGCTGGTTTTCGCACCATCAGGCAGGCTTCGTTGAAGGTCTTAATCTGAGAAAAGGAACAGAGTATGAACAAGACGCCATGTGCTGGCACACCACCACTGATCCTGGTGACTCCATCTCTGACCGATACTGTGCGGGGCCTGAATGTCCACTACCCTCCCCGCGTCCACCAGGCCAGTCTGTCATCAGAGTTGGTTGGTCAAGCTTGACTTCCCTTTGGTGGCGCCTTGGTGCTGACTACCCCTAATGACTTTCTTGTCCTTTGTGTGCCTGGAAATAGTTTCCAGCATTAGCTGTTGCGTCATGTTCCCAGAGGCCGTGGGGAGGCCAAGCAGCCTGTCAATGAATCAGACGTCAACCACCTAGAATTACCAACTCACAGATAAGAAATCTGTTCCTAAACTCAAGTAGGCAGTCTGCGTTAGCTGCTTACAAAGCCTGATCCAGTCACAGCATGATCTGTCTCGCAACAGAAATCAAGAGGCAAGATTTTTTTTTGTTGCTGACATAAACTTATTTCATGAGACAGCCTGTTTCATACAGAAATGTAACTGTGGAAAGCACTTCTGTAATGCATTACGTACTCAGAAGTTAGAGGTGAAAAATACACGTTGCCTGAGGTGGAATCCTCACACCCTTCTGCCACTATCCTGGTTAGGTTGACTCACATCTTTTAGATATAGAAAATAACAGTAAGGACCAGGAATAATTGCATTCTTGCAGCATGTCACTCTCTCTTATTCCAACAGGAAAGTATCGTGGTTACCCAATGGATCTGGTTCTTCCCACGCTCCCTACAAACCTGCTGTAAGACAAAGTACCTGCTTCTGGAACCGATAGGGCAGTCCGTGTGGAAACACAGCTTTCACCTCCTCAAGCGGAATGCTATAATGGCGACCCTCATGGTGTTCTGCGTGGTTGGCCTGGGAAGGTAAAACGCAAACTGTAACTCTCAGGAAAGGCAGATACCTCTTTTCTGGATACAGAAGGCCTGTGAATGGAACAGGGAGGGAACACTCAGTCAAAGCCAGTGTCTACTTACTGAGAGTCAGAAGAACAAGCATATCACAGTAAAGCAGGAATTGTAGTATCAGGACACTACTGGCAGATGCTTAGGAAGAGGCTAAAGAAGGGCTATCCTGCCTGGCAACAAAGGGATTCCTCGAGCTTGGCTATGAACCATTGTGTTTGGTGGGCACCAGTGGCCCTACACTCCATCAATTCATCTAATCTTTTATTAGTCCACTCGTATTCTGGTCATCACAATACCTTAACAGCAATATCATCCCCCTTTGAGTTATCTCAAAGGGCAAGAGGAAACGGGTTCAAGTTATGCCAGGCGAGGTTTAGATTGGATATTAGGAAAGATTTTTTCACTGAAAGGGTTATTAAACATTGGAAGAGGCTGCCCAGAGAGGGGGTGGATTCGCCATCCATGGAGGTGTTTAAAAACGGGGTGGATGTGGTACTTGAGGACATGGTTTAAGAAGTGGTTTGGTCAGGGTAGGTTAATGGTTGGACTTGATGATCTTAAAGGTCCCTTCCAACCTCAGCAATTCCATGATTCTATCTGCTGGATTCAATTTTACTTTCTTTAAGTCTGTGACAAAATTACGTTTCCTGGTTTGTTCTTTGCTGCCTCTCAGTAGTAATCCCTAACACACCATTTGCCTTGTTAACTCGTACTGGTTGCTTAAGAACTCACGGTCTGTTCTCTGGGGCAGTAATTTCAAGTCCCTTGTGGTGACATAAGTGGTCAGCATTATTCCTCCAGCGGACTTGCATCCTTCTGCATTTACTTATAGTGATTACTTTAAGATCTCTGACTATGCACTCTAAGAAGCGGCTGTTACTGGTATCTGAAAATGTAATACCCGTTTCATGCCTTGTTATACATACTTCTTTTTTCCCTTCACTGTTCTATTTTCCTACCATGCAATACTTGCAAAGCACTTATTTATTTGCTCTTGGTCTAGTCATCATTTTTTGTGTCTTGAATAATTAGGAAAGGATATAGAGAGACACTATTCTGCAGTGTGACTTTTAGCAACTTTTGTGCCAAGCTTTGCCTGGCTTTTTTAGCAGCTTTGTGCCAAGCTTTGAAGCTTATATCATGTCCTGCCCTACAGTTTCTGCACTTTTCCACAGATTTAAAGTAAAAAAAATCCTCCTCTCTATTCTTGTGCATGCCAATCTATTGCTTCTATTTTAGTTGAGATGGAATTGGAATATAACAACTTCCTTGTTTTCTTTATTTTGTAAATTAATGATCCAGGAAAAGTAGTTTTATTTACAATTCAGAAAGAAAAACAAGCAGTCATGATTTCTGCCAGCTTTAGCAGATTTGGAGGCTGATCCAGACTTTCCTTGTATTCCTTATTAGCTTCAGTGTAGACCCAGGGCTTAATTTACTGAGGCCCAAAACAGATGAGACAATACTGGCCTAGGCTTGGTCGCTCTCCTGTGCGGTCTGGCTGACACGTGGTTTGACCAGAAGGAACGGATGAGGAGAAAAAGCTGCAATGAGTACCGGTACCCTGACCTGGCTGCCTGCTCTGTTCCCCACGTGGAGCCACGTGAGCAGCTGTACCCACAGGTTTGACTACTGCCTGCTTTTGCCATGAGTGTTTTTTCATCAAGCCTCCCGATCAAAGGGAAGGGGGTTGATAGGGCCAATCGAATGTGGCAAATCAATAAATGGCTATAGGACTGGTGCCACAGCCAGGGGTTTGGCTTCTTAGCCCATGGGACTTGCTTTGAGAAACCTGGTCTACTGGGGGCTGATGGGGTCCTTCCTGATGAGAAAAGCATCTTTGGTCAGAGGCTTGCCAAGCTCGTGAAGACGGCTTTAAACTAGAGTTGCTGGGGGAGGGGAACCGCAATCCATCCCACTCCTACCAGTATGATGCCCTGGAGAAGGGTCGCAGGTCAGCAGGAGAGCACCTGGAGTGCAGCACAAAGGAATTCCAGCCCCTCCAGCCAGTAAGTCAGCTTCATCAGGGGCCCAACTCTATGCCTCTATGCAAACGCACATAGCATGGGGAACAAACAAGAGGGGTTAGAGACGTGCACACGCCTGCAGGGCTACGATCTTATTGGCATCATGGAGACGTGGTGGGATGGTTCCTATGACTGGAGCATTGGAATGGAAGGATACAGGCTCTTCAGGAAGGACAGGCAGGGGACACGAGGAGGGGGTGTCGCCCTCTATGTCAGTGACCAGCGGGAGTGCATGGAGCTCCGCCTGGGGATGGATGAGGAGTCAACCGAGAGCTTATGGGTCAGGATTAAAGGGAGGGCAGGGAGAGGTGACATTACAGTGCAGGCCTGCTACAGGCCACCGGACCAGGAAGACCAAGCGGATGAGGCCCTCTATAGACAGACAGGAGCAGCCTCACATTCACAAGCCTTGGTCCTCATGGGGGCCTTCAACCACCCCGCTATCTGTTGGAGGAACAACAGAGCAGGGCATAAGCAATCCAGGAGGTTCCTGGAATGCGTTTATGATTACTTCCTTCTCCAAGTGACAGAGGAGCCAACAAGGAGAGGTGCCATGCTGGACCTTGTTCTCTCCAACAAGGACAGGGTGGTGGGGAATGTGAAGCTCAAGGGTAGCCTTAGCTGCAGCGACACAAAATGGTGGAGTTCAAGATCCTTAGGGCATATCCTTAGGGCGCACAGTAAGCTCGCTACCCTGGACTTCAGGAGAGTAGACTTTGGCCTCTTCAGTGATCTGCTTGGTAGAGTACCATAGGATAAACCCCTGGAAGGAAGAAGGGAACAAGAAACTTGGTTAATAGTCGAGGATCACCTCCTCCAAGCTCAGGAGCGATACCTCCCAACAAAGAGGAAGTCAGGCAAAAACACCAGGAGGCCGGCATGGATGAACAAGGAGCTCCTGGACAAATTCAGAAAAAGGAAGCAAGGACAGGTAGCCTGGGAGGAATACAAAGAAATTGTCTAAGCAGACAGGCATCAGGTTAGAAAAGCTAAAGCCCAGATAGAGGTAAATCTGGCCAGGGACGCCAAGGGCAACAAGAAAAGCTTCTATAGTTATGTCAGTGACAAAAGGAGACTAGGGAAAATGTGGGCCCTCTCCAGAAGGAAACTGGAGACCTGGTCACCTGGGATATGGAGAAGACTGAGGTACTCAACGATTTTTTTGTCTCAGTCTTCACCAGAAAGTGCTCTAGCCACACTGTCCAAGTCACAGAAGGCAAAGGCAGGAACTGGGAGAATGAGGTACTGCCCACTGTAGAAGACCAGGTTTGAGACCATCTGAGGAACCTGAAGGTGCACGAGTCCATGGGACCTGATGAGATACATCCGCAGGTCCTGAGGGAACTGGTGGATGAAGTTGCCAAGCCACTATCCTACAGATTTGAGAAGTCATGGCAGTCCTGTGAAGTTCCCACCGACTGGAAAAAGGGAAACGTAACCCCTATTTTTAAAAAGGAAAAAAAGGAAGACCCAGGGAACTACAGGCCGGTCAGTCTCACCTCTGTGCCTGGCAAGATCATGGAGCAGATCCTCCTGAAAACTCTGCTAAGGCACACGGAAAATAAGGAAGTGATTGGTGACAGCCAACATGGCTTCATTAAGAGCAAACACACCTGACAAATTTGGTGGCCTTCTACGACAGGGTTACAGCATTGATGGATAAAGGAAGAGCAACTGACATCATCTACCTGGACTTGTGCAAAGCATTCGACACTGTCCTGCACAACATCTTTGTCTCTAAATTGGAGACATGGATTTGACAGATGGACCACTCAGTGGCTAACAAACTGGCTTGATGGCTGCACTCAAAGAATTGTGGTCAACAGCTCAATGTCCAAGTGGCAACCAGTGATGAGTGACATTCCTCAGGGGTCGGCACTGGGACCAGTGCTGTTTAACATCTTTGTAGGCGACATGGACAGTGGGATGAAGTGCACCCTCAGCAAGTTTACCAATGACACCAAACTGTGGAGCAGTTGACACGCTGAAGAGAAGGGATGTCATCCAGAGGGACCTGGACAGGCTGGAGAGGTGGGCCTGTGCAAACCTCATGAAGTTCAACAGGGCCAAGTGCAAGGTCCTGCACATGGGTGAGGGCAATCCCAAGCACAAATAAAGGCTGGGAGGAGAATAGATTGAAAGCAGCCCTGCCGAGAGGGACCTGGGGGTGTTGGGGAATGAGAAGCTCAACATGAGCCAACAATGTGTGCTGGCAGCCCAGCGAGCCCCCGGCATCCCGGGCTGCATCCCCAGCAGCGTGGCCAGCAGGGCGAGGGGGGATTGTGCCCCTCTGCTGCGCTCTGCTCTGGGGAGACCCCCCTGCAGTGCTGCCTCCAGCTCGGGGGCCTCAGCACAGCAGAGACATGGACCTGGTGGAGCGGGGCCAGAGGAGGCCCCGGAGCTGCTGCGAGGGCTGGAGCCCCTCTGCTGGGAGGACAGGCTGGGAGAGTTGGGGGGGTTCAGCCTGGAGAGGAGAAGGCTCCGCGGAGACCTCAGAGCCCCTTCCAGTGCCTAAAGGGGCTCCAGGAGAGCTGGGGAGGGACTCTGGGTCAGGGAGGGGAGCAATGGGACGAGGGGGACCGGTTTGACACTGACAGAGGGGAGATTGAGATGAGATATTGGGGGAAATTGTTGCCTGTGCGGGCGGTGAGCCCCTGGCGCAGGTTGCCCCGAGAAGCTGTGGCTGCCCCATCCCTGGAGGTGTTCAAGGCCAGGTTGGACGGGGCTTGGAGCAACCTGGGCTGGTGGGAGGTGTCCCTGCCCAGGGCAGGTCCTTCCAACTCTAACCATTCCATCATTCTACTCTAACCATTCCATCATTCTATGATTTTGCTTTTCCCAGTTCCTTGGTGGGACTGTTCATGCAAATCTGCTGCAGCTGTTGCACACCCATGAATCCTCTAGCTCCAAGATTCTTGCTGCACGTCAGTCTCCCTCCTTCTTCAGACCAGGTTTTCAGTCTTTCAGCATGCCTCTTCTCTTATCTTTTTCCCTGCCTCCACTCTGAAAAGCCCATGGTAACTACACCCCTATTCCATACCTTACTGAGGACAGGTACTCATAGGACAGGTGAATGCGTCCTGTACTGTCTGGTTAACCATGGTCCAGCTGCGGGACTTGAGGTACCCACAGGTTTGCCAAACTATTCATAGGAAGAAACTATATGGTAACTTCAGCAAACTGCTATCCAAGCTGCTCGAGTTGCCAATCTCGTGTTTATTGGTCAGTAAATCTTAGTAACGGGAAGAAAACTTTAAAAACCTGGCTAGTCAATAGCTCCTATGCAGTAAGGAGACGTCACTTGGAGATAGACTAAAGAGGAGACCTTTTATGAGCAACTTCAGTCTTTTTCCAAGCAAAGCTGTATTTCAAACTCTGGGCTGGATTCCCTAGAGTTTTCCTGCATGTGTTGGACACAGACTAACAGCACCTGTGTTTCTGCATAGCAGTGCTATCTGTGGACTCAAACAGAAGAGCAGTACTCCAGAGACCGTTTTCATTCGCAGTTTCATCACCGACTTGCTGCATAACCTTGGGTAAATTCCTTCACTCTTCAGCTCCTACATCTGTAAAGTGGGTCAGTATCTTTATCCTCATGTTTAGTCACTTTGAGTTTTGCTAATGGAAAGTAATATAAAAGCTAAGTCTTATTAAAAATTTAGTTTTCATCTGGTCTTCTTAATCCATTTTTAATGGGACTTTACGGTGCACAAGTACAGGTGCAGTCAGAGCTATCAGGTTTGCTGATGCAGCGAGCCAGCAGAGCCTCTCTGCTGCAACTCGCGATCTGCAATACAGCAAGTCCGAGGAACTCTGATCTGATAAATTAATAAGCAATGGCGGTTGTCGCCAAACATCAGGCACATGAAGTCAGAATGCCAAAGCCAGTTGCCTGGCAACGTAAATGGTAGGCACAGGACAGTGGGGACAATCCTTGCCATCTGGACTCTTCTGTGCAATCTATAGAGACACTCGCATCACGTGAGTAAGATCATCTGCATGCTGCTGTTTCCATAGAGACCCCAGAGGAATCAGTATTGAAAGACTCCAATTACAGAGGCAGCAGAAAAGCACCTCAAAGGCTTATTCCATTCATTTATTCCACTTCATTTTGTGCTTGAGACGGAGAGTGTGAGGCTAGAATTATGATGCTGGAGAGCTGTGCTGAGGTCATCCGGGGTGTGTTTTTTATCCTCCTTCATAGCCAATTTGGGGAGGTTAGTCAGGGAAGAATAACCCTGGAGTTGAAATTAATGGTGTCTGATGACAAGCTAAGCCACATCTGAGCTTCTACGATACACAGTTTATCTCATCTGTGCAACTATAGCGAAGGAATCAATACTTGTTCCCAGGAGCTTTCAGGCAGAGGACCAGCCCTGTCTTGTTTAAACCCAGGCAGGTGCACTGCACAGCCGTGGCCGGTTGTCCTTTGGGCTGCGGATCGTGGTCCAGATGCCTGTTATTAGGCCCATGTACTCCCTTCCCTGACGTGTCCTAGAACAACCCAATCCCAGGAAGCACTCCTGGCTCCAGCATGTCCACAGGCAGACTGATGGAATTTAGGCACTTGCTGTCTGACAATAACAACTGGGGCAGTAACTCACCGGGTCATTCTCACTGGTATAGAAAACTGCTCTTGGTCTTTCTGCTGGTGTTTGGACATCCTGGCTGACAACAGAACTTAAGCAATCCTTGGCTGCTGTATGGAGGGCATACCCATGGTCCAACTACGGAAAGAAAAAGGTAATCAGACAACGAACTTCTCAGCAGTCAGATTACTGGTAAAAAAATCCAGTTAGTAGTTTGTTTTGCACACTCATTGCATGCACATCGTGATTGGGTCGAGGTGGCATGCAATACAGAATAGAATTCTCTGCAATAAGAATAAAAATTCATCATTAGAATGTAAATTCGTCACGAAAAACCACATGCCTTAGAACCGTATTTCACATTTAGATGCCTGCTTCTAAACCATTTCCATTCACTTAAGTTGGCTACCACCGTAAGTCATCTAGAGAGCCAAGCCCTGTACCTGAAAGAGTTATCGCCTCCAAGACTGCTTAAGAGCACAAGTACAGCATTAAGGTCTTATTGCTGGGAAGTTCCCACAATGTTTCTGCCTACACTAATGAATAGCAGCTAGTACCTTGAAAATTCAAGCTGTCTAGTAATCCATAATCACCTCAATTATTGAGGGATTAGTGCAGTGCTGCCCACTATTTGATATTTATAATTACATTCCCTGCACTGATTTTCCTAACTGTGTCCCTGCATACAGACTCTTTCATTATAATACAGCCGTGGCTGAGAAACTGAAACAGCCAGCTAAGCTGATTAATTCTTTTTTCCATAGACAGGCTGCTGAAGCATGCCTGTAAAGCCTAGCCAAAATAGGCAAGAAAGTGAGTAGTGGAAAGACAAGCATTTTATTATGTTATGGTGAAAGAAAATATAAGCATTTGTTAATGAATAAAAAAAAAGTGTATACTGCAAACAGAGGCTGTGACCAAAGCAAGCAAAACTGAAAGCCACCCTTCATATTACTGACTGGAACAGTTGCAGGCTCCAACTGTAAACACAGCAAGTAGTTTCGTATTTTGTCTGCCTGCATAGATGAGAGTAGCCATAAACTAAAGTTTAGAGACAGGAACAGCTGTTTCAGTTCTCCATGGCATGATGCAATTCTGCTGTCCTCCCAGTCTTCCTCGGGGGGTCATTTGAAAGCCGCAAGGGCTCAGAAGAAAGTGTAATGTCGGATTACCCCACATCCCATGTTGAACACACAATGGACTCCTGAATCAGCATTTCAACACTCACTCCCCTTTTAGGGAAGGAATTAAACCGGTTTGAACTCAACACTAACTACCCATGTAACAAACTACTGCAGTGTAAATACAGAAAATCACTAAACATTCACTTCTGTCATCACATTCTTCTCCTGTTCCCACAATGTTCTTTCCCTCCTCAAATCCGAATGAACAATTAGGATGTCTTATTTGGCTATGTTTAGTTTTAAGTCCACAGAAGTGACTTAATTTACAGCCTAGAGCAAGGCACTAAGATGCTGATTTAATACACGAATAACTAGAGCATGCAACTATTGTCACCTATTCACCTAGACAATGTCAGCCCTAAGTCACTCCTAGCTCGCAATCATAGTCCCTCTCATTTTCTTTGAACATCCCGCATTCCCTCCTTCTCAAATCTCAAGTGAACGTCTTGGGGCTGTGAGCTTTGCTCACTTAAAAGAAAAGGCAAGCTTACTGCTCTGTGGATATCCCTTCTCTGGAGTACCGTACCAATCCTTGTCCCTGAGCTGTGGAACAGTGGATGAAAATTAAGCAAGGATTAGCTTCTTGCTCTAAGTGTGTTCAGTTTTTATGTGTGCCTAGATACAGCTCAAGTCTTCAGCTGAATGATACTTAGTCAAACTGATATTACCAATACCACTTTTTTAAAAGCACAATCTCAGAAGATCAGCAGGAGTTGGATTCCCTACGGCACAAAAGCCAGTAAGTCTATGAAGGGAGTAGAAGACAGCACAGTAAGACAGGATGCAAGTGTGGAATGGACTTTGTCCTGAAGTCCAGTCCTCTGTTCTTGCAGCCAAGTACACAGAATTTCTGTTTTTCCATCAACAGAACATAGCACATCTTCCTCCTGGAAGGACACCATTTCAGAACACCACTTCTTTGAGCCTTAGCATGATATGTCTTCCTCAAAATCACTGTGCAGACTTGCAGTGCTTTGGAACTTTTCCTTTGCGGACTGAAGCTTGCGCTGGGCTGTAGAAGCAGCTTCTAAGTACCTGAAGACATGAAATCCTTCCTAACTCTGAAGTGCTACAAAATCGACACAAGATCCTAGAGCAGTGAATACGACACCACTCGAATCCTGAATTTGAGAGACACAGACCTGCGGTTTTTTAATTACTGCGTTTCCATTTACAAAATTCACGCAGAAAGTGCATCTGCATCTTTAACAGGCTACAAGAGTACCTTTGAGTGACCTAGAATACCACTGCTAATGCACTAGATGTTCTGACTTTATAGTAGCAACATGCCACTTGGTCCCTCCTCCTGAACAAAAGACAGCAGTTTATCGCTGATCCCCTTGGCTTCATGCAGAATGCCAGAAACACATACATGTCCCTTTCTGGCTCACTGCAGAGCTCTGCGTAGTAAATCCTGACACGTACATAAGGTTCTCACGTTTTCACATCATCTTTTAATGCAGTTTATCCTAGTAGCGCAGAGTGGATTTTACAGTAAGTTTCCATCTGCCAAAGGGCAGAGCAGTCTAACTCGGATCCCTGAAATGGCAGCGAACTGTCACGTGGTACGTGGAGATTAATCACAAAGTCATGTGCCGTAAGGTGGAGCTGTTCCTACACGTTCCCACATATCTTAGTCTCTAGAAAAGACCGTTTATTTCATAAAGGCTGCCATCATAAGAACAGTGCTGTGCAACCAGAGTCCCCTCTCTGGAAACAAGGAGTTACAGCATCACCCTCTTTAATGGCTGCGTATCACTATGTACTAGTGAAAAAGCATTTGAAAGACAAGCCCAAACAAAACAACTGAAATTCTTTACCATTAGGAAGTCATTTCAGATATGCAACGTTAACTCATTATGCTGTTTATAATACAAGGAAGCTTTACTGATACCGTAGTGCTGCTGTGTTGTTGTGGCAGAGTTCATATTACCACACCCGCCTGAAGCACTGAGCCATCTTTGGCAAAACTCTCTTCCCACCAGCAACACCAGCTTTGTGAAAGGCTGGTGGTTCTGGTTCTGGTATAAAGGGCTTCTTCCTTTGTACTTCCCAGCAGTGCAGAGCAAGTAGATTCTCTGTTTGCTGAGAAACGCTTGCATTGAAGATGTAGGATTTCAGCACTCTGGACGCTGCAGAATGCTACGCTTTAGTCTTCTAACAAACGTCTCATTTAAGGCAACTATCCAGGCTTGCCTGCACGCGCTCGCTCTCTCTCCCGCCAACAGAGAGGAGTGTAGAAGGAATAACACACACATGCTGCCTCCTTTGCCCATCGTGGGAGTTTACACCACCGGCTTATAGGAAGCACCACGTTTTTAGATCATGAATGTAACTTTTTACAGTTGTAAATCGTCATTCCAGTTCACAGGACAGCTGAAATACTGGAAGCAGCATCACGCTATTACAGGACTTACCTTTAGAGGACGGCAGACAAGTCCTTTCAGACTTCTCAGCATTTTTTCTGCAGAGACAGAAGTGGAATTTTTAGGTGTTTTATTATGTTTAATGTATCTTACGCTGGGAAAGAATTGTTCCTGCCCAAAGAGCTTAAAGTCTAGGCACACAACTAATTCAGACAAACTTTCAGAATGCTCTGCAGCAATACAGTTGACTACTGGTAGTCACCATTATTTGCCTAATAAAAAAATATTCCACTAATTATGTTGCCTTTTTTCAGAGAGACATTTACCAAATAACTTACTTTATAAGTAAAGATATTTCATTCATCTAGTGAGGAGGACAGATTCTTTTATTGGGGAAGGGCATCTATTTGGCTGCGGCTGTTCAGAGATGTAGGAGCAAGGACTACACAGAAGAAGAACTGGAATAATGCAGAGACTGAAGATGTTTCTGTGTTTCCAGCTTCATCCTAAAATTATAGTACTACTGTTTGGGCATCTTTGCAACAGGAGAAAAAAACCCAAACAAAACACTTCAGCAATTGTGATGCAAAAATAAAGGGAAAAAGATAAGTAAATTACTTAAATTTGACACCTCTGCCGGCGTTCAAGGCCTCCTTCATACCACTTCCTCAGGAGAAAGTAACGACAATACCCAACAAAGATGCTTTAAGAATTCTTGGTTTCAGTAAGTTACGCAACGCATTCAAAGCGAGATAATTACCTTGTAATTCCTTAAGAGGAATAGCTGCCTTCGTGGAATCAGTGGTTAACTGCAGTGAGACATAGATGGTTTAACTGCATAGAATGGCACTTACAACTGCTACTGCACAGAATGAGAACATAACTCCACATTGAAGGACATTAATTTTGTACAGATGCTTTATGTTCTTTCATCTAACAATCAATGCACAATGCATATCTGAAAACTAAGCCCCAGTTTTGCTGTTTCAAGAACAAGTGAAGATATCAGCCTGTGGAGGCTTTTTTGAGTCATTTTACTTTGCCATACTAGTCTGTAAAGGAGAACAGGAAGAAGAAATTCTGTCCTGCATGAGAATGTATCCCATTTGTTTCAAATCCCAGTTTTAACAGTAAAGGGACTAGGGTTTTAACAGTTTTAACAGTAAAGAAAGCTGTTTTCTCAAACACAACTAGCAAAATTAAGGAGTCACAAAAATCTGAAAGTTTCTGTTTATTTTGGCACCCTTAACATTCTGACAGAATTCCTGAAGGACTGTTTTAAGAGAAGCTGTAAGGGCTCTTCTCTGAGGAGAGGAGCTGTACCAGAAAAGCAGAGTAAAACTGCAGCCACTTCACTGCTTTGTACCTGGAGCAAGTGGAAGAACTGTCCAACTCAGCGTCCTGTTCCACTACAGAACCCACACGTGGTCTTTAGAAAAGGGTTTACAGATCTGAATGTAATTTGCTAATAAAAACTACGCAGAGAACCCTGAAAGTTGTATTTGCAGACATCATTAGGTAACCCCAACCTCTCATCTCTCCAGACTGAACTAAAACCACACTTCTGGTTGCTCGCTGTCTACGTCTTCACCCCAAGCGCCAGAAACAGAGGAGACGGGCACCCCCCTGAGCCACCCGGTGTCCCCGGCGGCGGACGGCTGATGCCTGCAGGCCCGCCGCTGCGCCGGGACCGGTCCCCAGGCCTCGCCCCACGTGCTCCCCCGGGGCGCCGTTGCTCGGGACCTCCTGAGGTAACACAGAGGCGTAAGGCGCATCTAGAAACGGGGCCCGCTAGGGAGAGCCGAAACCTGCCACGGGGAGTGAGGCGACGGACCTGCCGCCCGGCCCGGCTCCCGGAGGCCGCTTCCCTCCTCCCCCGCCGCTGCTCTGCCCCTTCCTCCCGCAGCCGGCCTAGCTGGGCCGCGCCCCGGTCACCGCCCCGCCGGCCCCACCGCCTCCTCCGCCG
>VUYV01000582.1:93580-123595 GCA_008711295.1 Anarhynchus alexandrinus | reverse complement strand
TTTTTTCTTTTTTTCTTTTTTAACAAGACTATATAGTGATGAGTTGAGTATTGGGCCAATCTGGAATATCCAGTCACTGATCTCGATGTCCAAATTGAGGTGGTACTTGCAACTGAAAATCTCTTGCTAGCAAAGAGACTCATTACGTATGGAAACGTATGGAAACGTTTCTTCAAGAGATCCATCATGTTTCAAATGGAAATTAGAAAGTTGGGAAACAAATATTACTAATATTATTAAATATTATTGATATTATATATGATACCATTGATGCCATATCACTTTTTTTAATTCCAGCTATTCTAAGTGGAGTTACTCCTGCTCCTTTTCTGGTGAACAACCTAAACGCTTAGTGTAGAGAAGAGCAGATTTGTTGCATTAAATTTGCATTACTTAAAATAGTTTCAAATCCCTGACTAATGCTAATTCACTTTAGATACTCTACTTTCTCTCAGACTGTACTGAAAGGGTTTTCAAGTTGTTTAACTCTGTGTGTTCCCTGCTGCCGTTGTGGCACTTTGGATTGTTAGAAATGATGGTTTACAGCATCCCACTGATTTCTAGCAAGTGCAATTAAAAAGTGTCTTTCTAGAAACAAATGGCGAACATGGTTTAAAACCATTGCATGTTTTGAAGATAATACCCGAGGGACTTTTTTTTTTTTCTTACTGCAATGAAATAAAGCAAATTTTAGCACTGCAAATTACACTTCGGAAAATGAAAGCGATCCCTTAGTCTTTCCTTTCGATGGAGAGGAGAGGAAATAAAGCAAATATATGACCAATTTGGAGAAAGATGTGGCAATATTTGCGCTGTGAAACGGAGCTCTCTATACTTTTAAAGGAGGAATAGAGAATTTGAGTGAAAATTTAGCACTTGCAGTATACTCAGTTAAGCACTAAGAAAGAGAAGGTAGTGGAAATCTTCTCCTGGGAATATCAGTGTAGAAATTAAAACAGTAGACAAATACCTTGCGCTCCCATCTATGACAGTTATGCTTCTTTCTCAAGCTCAGTGCTGAAAGGACTCTGAAAACCTGGGGAGTGTCTTCAGTTATGTTAACAGAGGGTTTATCTCCATTCGGCAAGATGAGTGAGTAGGTGAGGTGAGTAACGGGTGTATTTGCCATTTGTCCTCCAGAAATGTGTAGACAAAAAAGTTAATAGTCTTCTGAAGAGAAAATCATAGAACAGAAAGAGAGACCTAGAAAGGGCTAAGATTCCCAGGTGTTAAGAGAAACAAAATTAGAAGTTCCTGTAATAGCAAGAGAGTATTAAATTCGTTTTTTGACACTGAATATGAAAGTTGGATTTCTTTCTTCGAGAAAAGTGTCCTGTGACAGACAGACATTGCTGTGACCTTTGCTAAGCCTGAAAACCTGAGCCTTAGACATAAATATAAATTTTGCTTGTTAGTTTTGGCACAAGAGGCGTAGGAATGGTTTACCGGTGCTTGCAAGGTAAATGTAGCCAATGGCATAGCAAAGTTGCAGTACTAAAGTTCTAGAAAATAGGAAGACAAGAAGTGATGGTAACAGCCTGCTGTAATTCTAAAATAGTCATGGTAAAACAGTGAAGCAAGTTGGAACATGCCCTTTTGCTCCATCTCCTTCTTTCTTTGTAAAACTGCTGAGTGCAGGATTCTCTAGTTCTTTCTATTGCCCTGGGTTATGTGGGGAAGCTCTACAGGAGAGTTTGCTGATGAAATCACAGCCACTGACTGAAAAGTTTCAAGCAAAAAAGTTAACAAACCTAAAGAAGTGTTTTGTTTTGTTTTGTTTTTTCTTTTTGAGTAGCTGAAGAATATTTTCTGCAGGATCCGAGAGATAAGTTTTTGTCTTGGACTGATTACACAAAGTCCTTTTTTTTTCCTGGTAGTTTGGTAAAACTTGGTTTTAGAAAAGACTAAAAAGTCTTGGTGGTGAAAAATAAACAGCAGACACACTTCACTTATTATTTTGGGGAACTTCATATATTGATGCCACAACTACACAAACAATTTCCGTGATTCTTCAGAATGCTCATTTGAATTATAGCCTGTGCATTGGCCAGAGGTACAGCAGCTAAAATAATAACAGGTAAATCTCTGTGTGTGTGTATATATGTACATATAAAAATCCTTATTGCGTGCTGGTAGTTCTCAAGAGAATTAAGAAATGAAATTTTCATTAACAAGCTGTTTTCTTCTAACTATTTCAGCTTTTGGAAGCTGAGAC
Source organism: Anarhynchus alexandrinus (assembly GCA_008711295.1). Lineage (NCBI taxonomy): Eukaryota > Metazoa > Chordata > Aves > Charadriiformes > Charadriidae > Anarhynchus > Anarhynchus alexandrinus. Next base: position 121,380 of record VUYV01000582.1, on the reverse strand, counting down.
TCTTGCATTTCCTAATTTGGTTCTAGTGTGAGAAGTGTGAATTTTACACCAGACTCGGTAGGAGATATCCCTGTTCTTGTGAAAGATTACCTACTCTTAAGCTTTTTGCAAATAAGTACTAATAATAACAACAGTAAATAATAATCCAGTAAGAATAAACCCTGAGATCATGCTGTAGTGTAACAATGAATGCCTTTTTGAGAAGTAAAGCCAATTTTTTGCTGTTGGTGCCTGTGATGATTCTGGAATGATTGATATAACCTGTTAATAGCTTATATTAAGCTATTAAATAATAGCTTATATTNTATTCCTCAAATTAATCGTATGTCCACGTAGGAGCTTTAAAATTTTAAATTCGGCTCAGTGTAAAATTAATAATAAGAACAACAATTTTATGAAAACTTACCTGTTTTACGTAATTGCTTTGAGTGATTCTTTTGTTGGATAGTTTTAAGCCAGAGCTAGAGATTGCACAGGAATAAACGTTTTAGTTTTAAAGCACAAAAATGTTTTTTAATGTCATGTAACCTAGACCTTTGTAACAGCTTTGTGCCTGGATGAAGCCTACCATCTGAAAGCCAGAGTAATGTAGAGTAGGTGTAGAACTTTTTACTGAAAATGTGCGTAATCCAAGAAAAAACTGTTTCCGACAGTCACGTGGCAATGTCAGTGTGCATTGCAACACAGAGGCATGAATGGAGAAGCCTGAGGTATGTGCTTGCTTGCAGATGTGTTAGGTGAGTTAGATGGATGAAACACCCAGGAGATGTTAGGGGGGTTTGGGGGGGGTTTTGTTGTTGGTTTTTTTTTTTTCCTGAGAGTGATTTGTCAGTAGTCCTCACGAAACTGCATTAAAATGAGTTTACGCTTTCTCTGATATAAAACTGTGCATTTGTTCGAGTCAAACAGTGAAGTGGGGTGCTCTGCTGCCTGGAACCACAAGAGACAAATCGAACTGCTGAGTGCGCTGCATGTGAGGGCAGCTTCCAGCTCCAGGAGTGAAGGGCAAACCAGAGACTAGATACTCATTCACGGAGCTACGCCTGAGCGTGGCCACTCCGACTGCTGAAGCTGTGAAGCGCTGGAGGCGTTGGAGGCGCTCTGTAACGCGTGCTGGACCTCAGCGCTCTCCTTCCCATCTGATGGAGGGATTGTTCGTGCAATAGAAGTTATTTCAGGAAAGCGTGCCACCTTTTTTTTTGTCTCCAGTGCAGTAGGACATATCATGGCTGCTCCCCGCCTCCCAGCTGTGGGTTTTGTGAGTATGAGGGTGGCGAAGTTGGGGGGAAGTTCCTGAAATGTGACGCTCCGGCATAATTTACATAAGATTGCAGCTGCCGCAGAAAAGCTGGGCTAAGTGCCAAACTATTCTCCGTAGACCACGGTCTCTTTTACACCACAGCTTTAAAACCAGTAACCGATATGACTGGTGGGTTTTGTTCTACTACGGCAGCAGGTTTGGAGACATCCGACCCCAAGTGATGCTCGTAGCCACCCTCCCCCAAAAAGGAGAACTTTGATCAGTGACATATCACTGTTCTTGGGAAATCTGGTTTACGTTCTGGAAACACATTTGGGCTGATAGGGCAGTGGTCAGGACAGTTCGTGGAATGTGGCTCCTGGTACATCGAGGGGTTTAGTGTGGACCTAGTAAAGAAATAGGCAGCGATGAAGGCTTGTCTAAGGCATATGTTTTCACTAGTTTTTCGATAACTTTCTTAAAAATACTTCCAGTTGGTGTGTACCACCGCTTATGCTGTGGTGGGTGCTGGTAGGCTTGTACTGATCCTGGCTTAAGCTGAGCAATTTACTTGATTTCCTCAGTATGTGAGCAGTGTATTCAAATTCTTTTCTTCCATTGTTGCCTTCCATACAGAAAATGTCCCTTTTTTTCCTGAAGTTCACGGTTGTGCACGACTTAAGTTTAATTTTTATTATCTGTTTGCAATAGTCTTATTCTTCCTGTACTGTACTTCTTAGTGATAGCAATGCCTCCCACTCGCTTTAACAGAAAATTTGAAATTTTTAATAATAAATAATTGCAAGAAGGAATTCTGACTCTATGCTTTAGGTTTGTTTTTTTTTTAAATGTTTTTGCAGCTACTGCAGCAGCCAGAATAGTGAAACCTTCTCTGAAAAAGGTTAGATATTTTGATCAAATTAATAAACTGTTATCGCCTGAAATTTTTTGCTTAAAAAAACCCACACCACTATTCCCCCCGAGCCCCCTGGGCTGAATGTTTCTGTTAATTGTACTGATTATTAAGTGGCTTTATGGGGAAAAAAAATAATTTCCCATATAAAAATTCTGGTTTTAAAAATGCTGAAAAAATTAAAAACTCTTTTGACTTCTTGTCTGTAATTTCAATAGACATTTTTTGTTTTGTTTTCCAAGTTCTTTGAAATAATTTCAGTGTGCTTGGAAAATTCACTTACCCCAGATGAGAAAGAAACTTTCCAGAGCGAATGCCTTCAGCTTTCAAAGAATCCTTGTTTGACACTAAAATTGTGTTTTCAAAATCCTGGCATCTTATTTAGATCAAAGGTAGTATCTGGAAAGGTTTTCTTCTTATGTATGTATTTATTTATTTAAATATCTATTAAAACTTCCAAGCTCTTTGTTTCGAAACAGAGGTGGACAGGAAACAGTGGAGCCTGACAAGAGGTGTTCGATACCCAGAAATGGCAGAGTATGAGAATACAACAGCCGCTCTCCAGTAGGGTAGCAGACTATACAGGAGAAATAGAAGAAAGAGGGAAGAGAGTGTACGCCCAGGTACCTCAACAAATACAGGAATGAAGAGTTGAATTCACGGAATCACGGAATTTTCAGAGGGAAGGGACCTCTAGAGATCATCCAGTCCCACTCCCCTGCCAAAGCAGGACTGCCCAGAGCACAGCACTCAGGACTGCATCCAGGCGGGGCTTGAAAACCTCCAGAGAAGGGGACTCCCCCACCCCCCTGGGCAGCCTGTGCCACTGCTCTGCCACCCCAACCCGAAAGAAGTTTTTCCGTGTGTTGGAATGGAACTTCCCATGTTCCAACTTGTGCCCATTGCCCCTCGTCCTGTCACTGGGAACCACCGAGAAGAGTCTGGCTCCATCCTCCTTCAACCCACCCTTTAGATATTTGTAAGCAGTAATAAGGTCTCCCCTCAGCCTTCTCTTCTCCAGGCTAAAGAGTCCCAGCTCTCTCAGCCTCTCCTCATAAGGGAGATGCTCCAATCCCTCAATCATCTTGGTTGCCCTTCGCTGGACTCTCTCCAGCAGTTCCCTGTCCCTCTTGAACTGGGGAGCCCAGAACTGGACACAGTATTCCAGTTGTGGCCTCACCAGTGCAGAGTAGAGGGGGAGAATGATCTCCCTCGACCTACTGGCCACACTCTTCCCTATGTCCTAATTCCCAAGTCGCTATTTAGGTGAATTTTTCCAATGTGTCTAAGCCCACTGAACAAAGAAGATTAAATTTTTGTTCCAAAGTTCTTTTCAAAATTCAAGACCCCAGAAAAGAGGATGTAACTCTGTGAAGGCTATCAGTCAGGATGATCAGAAAGACTGCTTTAATCCCCTGTAGTTAATATCTCTAGCACGCCCGCTCTGTGCCAGGTATGTCCAAGAGCATCAGCAGACGTGTTTGGATTCCAGGTTTGGAGTCGTGCTGACTCGGTAGTTTCCACGTAAGTGCCAGGCCTGTATGCGGGCGGAAACACACCTCTTGCTCCATCCGTGTGGAGCAGCAGCTCAGGATTTGGAGTGCCTGGTTATGCACTGCAGAGGCTCTGACAGGTCAGGCAGCACATTACCCAAGCGACTGCTTCCCATCTCCGGGAAACTGTCAGACTGAATCCAACTTGGGCTCTTCTGTTTAAGCCATGATGGTGTAGCTTACTGATCAAATACTTCATTCATGATCAGCACCAAAATTTGCTGTTTATCAAATGATTTCAGAGGAATCCAGGCTATATCTTTCTTCAGCATAATTAGATATTGGCCAACCGTAGTTACAGATTTGTAAAACGTCATTAATCTAATGCTGACTGTAATCAAGTACAGTAATTACCGTGCAGTTGTCTTACTGATTTTTATTGCAGAGGGATGGATATCATATATCATAGAATGGTTAGAGCTGGAAGGGACATTAAAGATCATCCAGTTTCAACCCCCTGCCCTGGGCAGGGACGCCTCCCACCAGCCCAGGTTGCTCCAAGCCCCGTCCAACCTGGCCTTGAACACCTCCAGGGATGGGGCAGCCACAGCTTCTCGGGGCAACCTGCGCCAGGGGCTCACCGCCCTCACAGGCAACAATTTCCCCCAATATCTCCCCTAAATCTCCCCTCTGTCAGTGTCAAACCCTTCCCCCTCGTCCCATGGCTCCCCTCCCTGACCCAGAGTCCCTCCCTAGCTCTCCTGGAGCCCCTTTAGGCACTGGAAGGGGCTCGGAGGTCTCCGCGGAGCCTTCTCCTCTCCAGGCTGAACCCCCCCAACTCTCCCAGCCTGTCCTCCCAGCAGAGGGGCTCCAGCCCTCGCAGCAGCTCCGGGGCCTCCTCTGGCCCCGCTCCACCAGGTCCATGTCTCTGCTGTGCTGAGGCCCCCGAGCTGGAGGCAGCACTGCAGGGGGGTCTCCCCAGAGCAGAGCGCAGCAGAGGGGCACAATCCCCCCTCGCCCTGCTGGCCACGCTGCTGGGGATGCAGCCCGGGATGGGGTTGGCTCGCTGGGCTCCAGCGCACACTGTTGGCTCATGTTGAGCTTCTCATCCCCCAACACCCCCAGGTGCCTCTCCTCAGGGCTGCTCTCAATCTGTTCTCTGCCCAGTCTGGATTTGTTCTTGGGAATGCCCCGACCCATGTGCAGGACCCTGCACTTGGCCTTGCTGAACCTCATGAGGTTTGCACAGGCGCACTTCTTGAGCCTGTCAAGGCTGGATGCAGTACTCCAGGTTGGGTCTCGCAAGACTGGAATAGGTGTGGAATTGGTGCCTTTCACTCTTTCTTTAATATTTGAGACAGTAGATCCCAGAAGGTTTTCAAATCGTGTATATGTAATTATCTCATAAGGGATCAGAGTCTTCCATTCTTAGCCCCTGCTTGGAGTGAATGTATCCCATGCGTTTCAGAGATTTGTTGGGCACTGTATGCAAAGAAGAATGTCCTTCTAAAATAAAAGATTAATTTATTGAGCTCTTCTTAATGGAATTTATTGAGGTAACAGGTATTGCATTTTTTTTCCCCCTCTACAGAATAAATTTCAAATTTGGTTAGGTAGAACTGAAAATAACTTTTCAAGTTTAATTTACTCCATGTGTGGTGTGTGTGTTTTCCCCCTACCCCATACAAACAACAGAATAATTCGACTTATTTTAGTACTATCAGCACTCTGCTGTGGGTAGAAGCTGTTACTACAGCGGTTGAGGGTCTCATGGGAGAAGACTGAGAAACACTGGCAGAGCTGGGCATGGGCAGGTTGAGACAATGTCTGTCCCTGCAGTGCGTTGCTCAGCTGCTTCTCAGTAGCAAGTGAGGTCTTCAAGTGCTGTCACACTATAAATAGTTAGCCCAACACATTATTGTTAATGTTTTTTTTTTTAAAAAAAACATCAACAGTATTTTAGGAGAATGTTTATAATTGGGGGACAGTTTAAATGGTTTACATTTGGCTGGAAGCGAGTTTAGGTTTCCTTACCATCAGAAAAGCCTTAACGTGTCCACTGAAATGTATTTGCTTTAAAACGAATAGGATCGTGAAGCGTGTGGTTATATGGTTACCCTGTTACCAAAAGCAGGTATTAATCATCTCAACATAAAAAGATACTGTGTTACTCAGAGAGAGTCTTTGTGCTCTGTTCCTAAAGATTTTTTTTTTTTCATTAATTTCTAGGACCCTTCAAAGTCCTACAAGAAAGCTGGAGAAGTTGCAACAGTTGAATTACATGTGGAAGAAGGTATACAAGTAGAAACAAATCCTTTATCTAAGAAAGTTTCCCCATTGCACTCTGAAATGACAGATTATATAAAGTCATCTCCTCCAACTCTTATCAGTAGCCATAATTCTGACTTAAAGGATAGAACACAAATTAACGGAGCAACAACTGTAACAGAAAAATTGGCTCAACTTATTGCAACTTGTCCTCCTTCGAAGTCTTCCAAAACAAAGCAGAAGAAGCCCGGCAATGGAACCTCATCTGGTTTGGTAAAAGACTCTGGGAAGAAGCTACCAGGAACCATAAATGCAAGCGGGTTAGTTAATAAAGATTTGGTAAAGAAATTGCCAGGATCTGGTATTGCTGTTGGATTGGTTAGCAAGGACTCAGGGAAGAAGCCATTAGGGATTGGTAGTGCAGCCATATTGGTTAACAAGGACTCTGGGAAGAAGCCACAAGGGATTGGCCCGTTAGTTGGATTGGTTAACAAGGACTCTGGGAAGAGGCCGCCAGGGATCAGCACTCCGACTAGGTTAGTTAACAGTGACTCTGGAAAGAAACAGCCAGTGACCAGCTCTGCAGTTGGGTTAATCGGCAAAGATGTTGGGAGGAAACTTCCAGGTATTGGCACTCCGACTGGATTGACTAATAAGGAGTCTGTCAAGAAGCCAGTAGGGATTGGCGCCCCAGCAGGATTGATTAACAAGGATGCTGGGAAGAAGTTATTGGGAATAAATAGTCCTGCAGCATTGGTTAACAAGGATTCTGGGAGAAAGATGCCAGGGACTGGCAGTACGACAGTTCTGACTAACAAAGACTCTGGACGGAAGACACCGGCGATTGGCAACCCAATGGGACCAGTTAACAAGGACTCTGGGAGGAAGATGCCAGGAATTAGCAGCCCAGTGGGATTGGTCAGCAAGGACTCTGGAAAGAAGCCGACAGGCATCGGCAGTCCGGTTGGTTTGGTTAACAAGGACTCTGGAACTCTGAAAGCAGACTCTCTTATGCCTGCCTCGGAGCCCTTTAAGCTTCCTTGCAATTCAAACCTCAGTAGCCTTGAAAACCATGAGACTACAGATTTACTGAAGGAAAATACTACTAGCAAAACATTTGAGAAGCATATTATGAGACAGAATAAAGAAAGTATCTTGGAAAAATTTTCAATTCGGAAAGAAATTGCTGATGTAGGCAAAGAGATGTTTAATGAAGGAATCTGCGTTCCACAGGATGCTTACTCAACCAGTGAAAAAGGGATTTATGAGACATCGAAGCATGAAAAACAGCCTCCAGTATATTGCACTTCACCAGACTTCAGAACAGGAGGTGCTTCAGACGTATCGACAGCAAAGTCCCCATTTAGTGCAGTAGGAGAAGGAAATCTCCCATCGCCTTCACCCACAGTGTCTGTTACCACCTTGAACAGGAGCCTCTCAACGACGTCTTCACAGTTAGCATCTAACTCGTTGCATTTAAGTTCCACAGCAGAGCTCTTAGAAGGTATATCGGATCAGGTTGGCAAAACGCAGTTTTCTTCTGACAGTACACTTCTGAATATAAACAGAACGTTGAACCATACTCTGAGCACCGATTTTAAAGGTGCTGATAAAGATTTAAATGATTCAAAAGCTACTTACGTAGAAACTTCAAGAACTAGTCCTTCTACAGGGAAAAAGCCCATTTTGGCAGCTGAAACAAGCATCCATGCTACTGTCACCCCTTCGGTAGTTAGTTTTACAAGCTTGTTTAGTAGCAAGCAGTTCCTCAAGATTGGTGCAATAGCTGCATCGGATAAATCCTGCCAAGGAGCAAAAAATCTGAGCACTACTCAGCAATCAAAACCTTTAAAGAAAAGAAAAGGACGGAAACCACGATGGACTAAAGTGGTGTCGAGAAGCACATGTCGACCTCCAAAGGGTCTAGAACTAGAAAGGTCAGAGCTTTTTAAAAACATTTCATACAGTGCACTGTCAAGCAGTAATTTGGAGCAAGCCAAATTCTTGAAAAACATAGGATCGTCTTCATTTGTGGAGCATGAATTTGTTAAACATCAGTTGCCAAAACTAAATGAAGCTAGTGGACAGTCTCTTGGACTGTTAGCTGAGACTGACAAGCAAACTCCAAAGTTCTACAGCACTCACAAACAACCGTCTAGTTTGTGTATGTCAGATGATTTCTTACCTGACATGTATAAACCCAAAAGAGGAAGACCTAAATCCAAGGAGATGCCGGAGCTCGAAGGTCCCCCCAAAAGAACTCTAAAGATCCCAGCATCAAAAGTCTTTTCAGTGCAGTCAAAAGAAGAGCAAGAACCTCCAATTTTGCAGCCTGAAGTAGAAATTCCCTCCCTAAAACAGAGCTTATCAGGACAACCGTTTCCTAAAAAGCGAGGGAGACCTAAAAGACAGATCAGGTCATCCATTAAAATGAAGCCACCTATTCTTTCCGTGGCACCTTTTGTTGGAACAGATAACTCGAGCAAGATAGAGTCTGAAAGCGATCAACATCGAAGTGGGGATTTTTTTGAGAGAAAGGACCAGCTCCGAGGGCCAGAAGAAGTCCAAAAACCCACTATTTGTAGCATGACTGATTTGGAAGTAGACTCAGACAGAAAAGTTGCCAAGAGAAATAACGGACAGTTAATGAAAACAATTATTCGAAAAATAAATAAGATGAAAACTCTGAAGCGCAAGAAACTTTTGAATCAGATTCTGTCGAGTACAGTGGAACCAAATAACAAAGGGAAAGTGCAATCTAAACTCCACAATACAGTGTCAACTCTTGCTGCCACATTTGGTTCAAAATTAGGCCAGCAAATAAACGTCAGCAAGAAAGGAACGATTTATATAGGAAAAAGGAGAGGAAGGAAACCTAAAGCTGTCCTGAATGGTATTTTAGCAAGCAGTTCTGCCAGTTTGACGGTTCTTGAGAAGTCTGCTCAACAAGCTCCCGGGACGTCACTAGGACAAGTACTTCCCCATTTGCTGCCTTCAACAGCTAATAATTCCGAGATTCTTCCGTCTCCAGTTTGCTCCCAGTCATCTGCGGTGAGTGGGGGACAGAGCCCTGTGAGCAGCGACGCAGGATTTATTGAGCCCAGCTCGGTGCCGTATTTACACATACACTCCAGGCAAGGAAGTGTTGTTCAGACACTGGCGATGAAGAAAGCTGCAAAGGGAAGGAGGAGATTATCTCCACCTACGTTGTTGCCAAACTCTCCTTCTCACTTGAGTGAGCTGACGTCGCTGAAAGAAGCCACTCCTTCCCCGGTAAGCGAGTCCCACAGCGATGAGACGATTCCCAGCGACAGTGGAATAGGGACGGATAATAACAGTACTTCAGATCGAGCGGAGAAGTTTTGCGGGCAAAAGAAGAAAAGGCATTCGTTTGATCACGTTTCCCTTATTCCACCCGAAACTTCCACCGTTTTAAGTAATCTAAAAGAAAAGCATAAACACAAATGCAAGCGCCGCAGTCACGATTACCTTAGCTATGACAAAATGAAGAGGCAGAAGCGAAAAAGGAAAAAGAAGTATCCTCAGCTTCGAGGTAGGCAGGACCCAGATTTCCTCGCCGAATTAGAAGAATTAATAAGTCGATTAAGTGAAATTAGAATAACCCACAGAAGTCACCATTTTATACCCCGAGATTTACTGCCTACCATTTTTAGGATAAATTTCAATAGTTTCTACACCCATCCTACTTTTCCTTTAGATCCTTTGCACTACATTAGAAAACCCGATTTAAAGAAGAAGAGAGGCAGGCCTCCCAAAATGCGGGAGGCTATGGCAGAAATGCCTTTTATGCATAGTCTCAGCTTTCCTCTCTCCAGTACCGGGTTCTATCCCTCTTACGGCATGCCTTATTCTCCTTCTCCCCTTGCGGCTGCTCCCATAGGCTTAGGTTATTATGGAAGGTACCCTCCAACTCTTTATCCTCCTCCACCTTCTCCTTCTTTTACTACCCCCCTGCCACCACCTTCCTACATGCATACAGGCCATTTGCTTCTCAATCCCACCAAATATCACAAGAAGAAGCACAAACTCTTGCGCCAGGAGGCTTTTCTCACGACGAGTAGGACTCCGCTCTTGTCAATGAGCACGTACCCCAGTGTTCCACCTGAAATGGCTTATGGCTGGATGCTGGAACATAAGCATAGACATCGCCATAAACACAGAGAACATCGTTCTTCTGAACAACCGCAGGTTTCCATGGACACTATAACGGCTAATAGCTCTTCTAGAACAGTTCTGGAGTCCTTGAAGCGCTACCGCTTTGGGAAGGAGGCTGTTGGTGAGAGGTACAAACATAAAGAGAAACACAGATGTCACATGGCTTGTCCACACCTGTCCCCTTCAAAGGGTTTGCTAAGCAGAGATGAACAGTGGGTCAGGAGAGAGCCTTCGGAGTCGAATTCGTTAGCACTGGGGTTGCAGACGCCGCTACAGATAGACTGTTCAGAAAATTCCCCAGGTCTGTCCCTGGGGGGATTCACTCCGAGCTCTGAGCCGGCCGGCAACGACGAACACACCAATCTTTTCACAAGTGCAATAGGCAGCTGCAGAGTCACAAACTCTACCAGCACCAACGGACGTAAAAAATTAACTGACAGCCCTGGACTCTTCAGCGCCCAAGAGCCCTCGCTAAATCGGCCTCTCAGAAAGGAACCCTTGCCTTCTCTCGAAAAGGCACTACCACCGCTGGCAGGTAAGGCAGCTCTAATTGCGCGCGCTTTCCTATCGGTCTTGCTGGTTTATCTTGCACCGAACGCGCGCTAGAAAAGGAGGGCGAGCGTGGCTTTGGCTCTGTAGGAATCTTTCCGTGTTGGCTTTTCAGCGCTGCTCGCGCTTTTGCTCTGGAGCGTCTGGGTTCTGTTGAAACGCCGTTCTGGGCAGCGTTTGGTACAGACTGACCAGGTGTCTCCTCCAGAGCTGCTTGGGGGGTTGTGTAAGTACCGCTTCCCACCACGGTTTTCTCGCTTTGTTCAGGCGGCGTATAAAGTTACGCTAAGGATGCTTTCTCACAAAAAGGTCGTTTTCTTTTTCCTTACGATTTTAACTTTCTGGTTAAAATTTCTCATGATTTTTGGTGTTTTAAAAGCCCCGTTTCTGTTTGTTTTGAAGTTTGGTTGATTTGGTTTAGACCAGCCCTTGGTGCTACTGTTGCGAATAACATCACCCTTTAAGAAAATATTTCCTTTTTCTTTTGTAACTCCATTTTAGTTATTTTGATAATCTCTGCTACAGTATAGCTCTCGATCGCTGACTGGAGGCCTCCAGCAGTGCCTCAGAACAGTTGCTAAATGATGCTGGCAATGCCTAAGACCAAACCTTGCACTGACTGCTTTATTCATAGTTGGGAAACTCTTCCCTAGCCTCCAGCAAAACTGAAACAGAGCTAGCTGAGACTGCATAACCAGCAAATGGCAACGACGCTGTCGGAGGATTGCTTTTGAAGGCAAAGACCCCCACTCTGAGACTGTGAGCTTTGTCATTTGCTTTGTCAATATTAAGGAAAAAAAAAAAATCAAATCTCATGTGAAATTTAGGACTTGAAGAAATTCTATTATACCTGACTTTCCCTGCTGGCTAAAGTGTCACTTGGTGCTGTACTATAATATTCCAGATGTTTGTGGGAATAATTTTCACATTTTCTCCACTTCTGTCATAATTGCCACGGGCACATTAGGAGACCACATAGCAAAGATAACCTGCAAAAGGCAGAAGGGTGGCTTGTGTTCTTACTTGCTCCTTCTGATGTGTAAAAGAAGTCTTGATAGCTTCTCCTCCCTCCCCCCAATGCTTGCCTACGCTCTCCCTTGAAATTTCAGTCAGTTGTCCAAAACCACTTGTGACCAACATTTCCCAGACCAAGAGCCAAGCAAGCAACCAGTAATGAATAATACCTCCTCACGTTCCTTACTCTCGTCTGCCTCCTTTTCTTGCGATACTCCCGTTCTGGTGCCTCCTGCCACCTCCCTGCTCTGACTACCTGCGTATAGAAGATTTTTTTCCGTTTTATTTTCACACTTGGGGAGTTTTATGCTTTGCTGCTTTATTTTAAGGGCGGTTGGAGGCGGCTGGATTCTTATAGAAGTTCGTAGTGCTTCATACTATTGCATATTACTAAAACTACTCAGGGCCAGGGGCAGTCAGGAGAAAGCAATAAAGCCGTGAGATTGCTTCTTCTGCAGCGATGGAGAGAAGAATTCAAAGTGCCGGGTCACCAAAAGGGTTAAATTTGGCTCCGAGGAGTGAAGAATTGGTTGTGGTAGCTCGTACAGTTCTGGGAATTTCCTGAGGATTTCCATTACAGTGAGTGATCTGACTTGGGTTTTTATGAGGAACAACCTAATTAAGGGAAAAAAGCAGAGATGTTTTAAGCTGAAACCAGAAGGCTCTGAATAACTCTCCCTCTTACCGTACGGTTGACTGGTTCCTGGGGTGCCCCGTCCACGTTCAGCAGCTGTATTTCCTGCCACCGAAACGGCTGGGTTTACTGTGAGCTTGGCTTTCGGCTCAGCGTTCCTCTTGCTCACAAGGAGCTCCTAATGCCCCACATCACGCGCATGCGGTATATCAGAAAACTTAAAACTGTGGCTTTTTTTTTTTTTTTAAGGTCAGAGTCAAGTTGTATGTTGTGTTTTGTTGGTTTGTTTTGGTTTGCTTTGAACTATAGCGCTGAATTGTGCTTCTGAAACTATTCCCGTGAAAGACTTCGATGGTTTTGTGCACTTCGGAACGTAGCACAGATGGAGAAAAAATACCTGTGGTGCATCAAAGATTGTTTCTTTATTAAACCAGATGCAATTTAGGGGCCTGGTGGAGAGAACACTGAGTCAGAGCAGCTAAAGCGAGCTGTCAGAGACCAGCAGTGGGGAATGCCGTCGAAAGTTGTTCTGTGTGATCCATAGGGGAGACTCGTGAGATTTTACTTCAAAGTATCCCATATGGAAAATACGCTTCCTTTCCATAGGCTTTTGAATGTAAACCTTGACAGGTTGAGTTAACTGACAGGTTCTTGCTATGGTATTACCTGACGCTAGGTGTTTTCAGAGCTGTCCCGTGTCCAGGTTGTGTCAGGAACATGCATGTTTTGACAAAGAGGACTCCAGAGAAAGTCGGTATTTCACAGAAGATGAAGTTCAGATCGCCGTTTACGTGCTGCGGGCTGGTTGTTAACGCAGACGGCGCCTACACACCGTTATGCCGATGAAGGTCTCAAAGCTCTAAAGTTTTGTCTTTAAGAATTTGTAGGATGCTGATACCTGTGCAGCTGAAGTTCCCAGTGGTCTTTAGTAAACTTCTGCAGCTTCACCCCACGAGTTATTTCAGACGACTGATGGCTTATCATAAACTGCTCTCGGTGTGCAGCTCACAATTCCTGGAAGGAAAGGGAATGAAAAAATCAGCCATTTGCTGGGAATCGGTGCAGCTGAAAAGTCTTTACTGCCTGCGTAGAATCATGGAACGGTTAGAGTTGGAAGGGACCTTAAAGCTCACCCAGTTCCCCCCTCCCTGCCCTGGGCAGGGACACCTCCCACCAGCCCAGGTTGCTCCAAGCCCTGTCCAACCTGGCCTTGAACACCTCCAGGGATGGGGCGTCCCTCCTGCCTTCCATTTGGAAATCAGCGGGCGGATTTGGGGCGGGCGGCACTGGCGCCTTCCCGGGCAGCAGGACGGGGCCGCGCTGCATGACGATGGCCGCCCCGCCATCCCGCGCCTGCCTCCCGCTCACCAGCAGCTTTGCCATCCAAGCAGGCCTCCAAATTCCTCACTCTGTTCCACCCCCCACCCCCATTATAACTTACAGCCTATTCCTGAGCTTATTCCTGCTTTTTGTTCTCGGAGGTCCCAGGGTATTTGTGGAAATCAATGCATTTTGTAGTTTCTTAGTAGAAAAATCCATTCTGGAATAGAAAAAAAAACCCAGTTGACTGCTCTTTCTGATATTGAGCAACCGTGCGTGGTCTCCCTGCGCAGCTCCACCGCAGCTTCTTTTTCGCCCGCGTGCAGCAGGAGCCGGCGGCGCAGAAGCCCTCTGTAGGAGCCCACCAGCACCATCTCTACATCGGCACGCCGTGCAGGCAAACCAGAAAATCTTCGCCAGGAATATGATTCGCGACTGCCCAGCAGCCTTGTGGTTGTTGAGAAGAACTAATGAAAAAGTAAACTATCCTCTGCCTCGTCAAGAAGTTAGAATATTTGGAATATTGTTTATTTCTTCTATCACTTGAACGTATCTCAGATGTTACACCATGAGCTAATAACACCCGTGATAAAAAAAGAAGATCCAAGCTTTGAGGCAAGACAGGATCTCAAATGAGATTTTCCTGAAGATTTCTGATAAATCAGTTTGGTGCATTCCAGGATTCTCCCATCATCTGAGCCCTTAGGATCTCTATTCAGGCATTGAAGCAAATGGTCATTTGCAAGGTGCTAATTTGTGGCCTTGGTTTAGAGCATGACCTCAGCGGCCCGCGCTCTCGTTTCTTTGGAGTCTGTTAGTAAGGCAAGAGATCAGAACTGAACAGGCGGCACTAAGCTAATTTATCACAAACGATGTTTCGAAGGGAAGAAATGAAAGTCTATTTTTAAGTATGCATTCTAGATTTTATCTTCTAGAGAGTTTCATGACGAGCATATTCTCATTGCACTTTGCCATGTGCATTTGTGCCTCCCCAGGATTTTATACTAAGATCTGAATTTTTAATATCTCAGCATTTTCATAATTGCAATATGCAGATTTTTCTATGACATTTTAACCAACCCTACAACCTTTGCTTTCAAGAGTAATTGGGATTCTCTAAAAATTTAAGTTTTAGGGAAATGAAACAAGTTACAGTAAGAAAATATGTATATGTAAGAAAGAAAACTGAAATAGGTCTTTCCTCATGTTATCAGCAAAGATGCCGCTACCAGTTTTGTCCCTTAACCTTTCAATAGTCATGAGATTTCTATAGCTTTCTAAAAACTGTTTTTAACTTAAAAACTGTACTTTAACTTAAGTAGTGGTAATTGTGATTGCCACTGCCTGACGACATCTTGCAGCGATAAGCCAGTATCTAATGATTTAGCGAGTAATAGCGGGTCCTGCACATGCGGAACATAGAGTGAAACGTGTTTTGCAGGTGCCTGAAATCCAATAATGCATTATACCTGCTCGTGTGTAGGTATTTATTTATTTATTTAGACCCTGGAGTTTTTACATATTTGCCATGGCTGACCAAAGCAGATTTGGGTTTTTTTGTGACAGGATCTTAAAAAGGAAAAGTTAACGTGGCTGGAGACAAATCTAGAGAAGTGCTTTTTCTTAAGAATTTTTTTTCTAGTTTTTCAGTTTTCGACAGTTTATAGTGTCTTACATAAAGCAGTTCTACCTGAGGAGTGGCAGAGAAATGCTTTTACAGAGCAAAGTGGATTGAAAATCGGCCGACCTGCCAGGCGCAGAGGGTTGTGATCAGCAGCACGAAGCCCAGCTGGAGGCCCATCGCTCGCAGGGATCGATACAGGGTCCAGTGCTATTTAACCTCTCCGCTAATGACCTGGATGATGGGACAGAGCCCGCCCTCGTGACTTTGCAGATGATACAGCTGAGAGGAGTGGTGGATACATCAGATGATTGTGCTGCTGTTCAGGGGGACCTTCCCTGGCTGGTGGAATGGGCTGGAAACGCTGTTATGAGGAACAGCATCTCGGGCTGCAGTATGAAGAGCATTACCAGCAGGTCGAGGGTGATGGTTATTCCCCTCTGCTCAGCCCTGATGAGACCACATCTGGAGTGCTGTGTCCAGTTCTGACCTCCCCAGTACAAGACAGACACGGACATGCTGCAGTGAGTCCAGTGCAAAGCCACAAAGATGACGAAGGGATTGGAGCATCTGTCCCACAGAGAGAGGCCGGGGGAACTGGGACTGTTCAGCCTGGAGGAGAGAATGCACAAGGGAGATCTTACCAATGCGGACGTGTGCCTGATGGGAGGGAGTAAAGACGGAGCCGTGCTGTTCTCAGTGGTGCCCAGGGACAGGACAGGAGGCAATGGGCACCCGCGGAAGTACAGGAACTGCTGTTTGTACATAAGAAAAAAGTGTCATACTGTAAGGGTGGTTGGACTCTGGGTTGTTGGGGTCTCCATCATTGGACATGTTGAAAACCCAACTGAACGTGGTTGCCCTGTGCAACCTGCTGTAGTTGACCCTGGTTTGAGCAGAGTGGTCGGTCTAGGCAGAGGTCCTTTCCAAACTCAACTGTTCTCTAAAAACTCAAGGAATCAAGCTAGAGGGTTCATTTGAAAGCAGGAATATGGGGGTTTTGTTTTCTTCTTTTACATAACAGCTAATACTGTGATAATATTAAGTGGCTTTTTCTCATGGCTTGTTTACTGTCCTACCTATGCTGTTAGCCTGTGAGAAATTCCTTCCTGATGGTCCATTTCCATCCTTCTCCAGCTACATGCATCATAGCAAGCAAGTGTTTCTAAAGCTAAAAAAGAGTAATCTTTGTATGCATATTTAGCATCTACAGTGTGTTGTATTGGCACTGCCAGACTGAAATGATTTTTTTTTTGTGCTTTTCTCTTCCCTCATCTGCTTTTCAGGCACTCTGCCAACACAGGACAAACCTTCCCAGAGGCAGTCAGAGAGCACAAATTGCAGCCCTTCCAGAAAGAGATCAACATCTGAGAGCACATCTTCTACAGGCAAGTAATATTTCATAGAACCACCGAATGGTTTGGGTGGGAAGGGACCTTAAGGATCATCTAGTTCCACCCCCCCACCATGGGCAGGAACACCTTCCGCTAGACCAGGTTGTTCATATTTGGTGGCCTTGTTTTTGGGACCGCTACTCTACTGAGATCTATGCTACTACGGGCAGCTGAGGCAGCATTGCTGTGAGAACTTTAGCAGCAGCAATATGTTCACGGAGATACTGAGTTTTTCCACATAAAGTTTTTGATACAAGTGCTGTAAACTGAGTTGTAGAATAGGGAAACTTGAGCTGGCGCTTACAGAAGCAGCAGCATAGCCATGGCAGAATGGAGTTTGGTTCCTCACCGGGTTGAATTAGTCTTTACGAAGCTCAGTGCTTTACAGCTAGCGAGACCTGTGACACTACATTTAATCCATGAATTAAATGAATAGATGAATTCCTTCATGGGGAAGAGCTTGACTTCTGCGCAGATCTGAAGGCAGACAGTTTTCTGCCCTTGGGTAGATAACTGTTAGGATCAAGCTGGGTTGTGCTGTTATGTTTCCTTCGGAGCACGTGCGAATCCTGCTAAGGTGATGGAGGATGACAAGCGGCTCATCCCAGTTGTCAGTAATGATACGGTTGTGAATGACCCTAGGCAGGTCAAAAACAATAGTAGGAGAGAGATGGAAGTACTGAAGGGCACAGGAGCTCTGGTAGCATTCTCATCAATTCTGTCGAATAAGGACCAAGTCTCGCAAAATCATTGTGAAGTTCAGCAAATGTGTGCCACCAGGATATTGAGGGAGCCGTGGGGTGACATACTGTGCAGGTTGCTGCTTGAGGAAGTCTGTCTTTGTCCACTTCGCGAGGAAAGGAGAGGTACTCCTGGTGTGTTTTGAGCTTTCTTTCGTAAGGAGGTCAGACTTGTGCCGCCGCAGTGTGTGAATGCACGCGTGTTGCTACCTGTCACGTTTTCACGCCTACGAAACTGTCAAATCCAGTGACCAAATTGTCAGAGGGAAGATCTGAAAATGTTCGTTTCCTGTATATTAGTGGCAAGTTGTCGGCTGTGTGGTAAAACCAGACCTTGTTTGTAGTCCCTCTGAGGGAAATGTGATGTAAGCTTACCTGTGATCGGACACAAAAAATCCATAGCGTTGACCAGTTTTGTAAGAAGGCCAGTTGTAGAAAGAACTCCTGTTAGCGGAATTCAAACATTCTTAGACACCGAAGTTGAAGGCAAATTTGTAGTAAACATCCTCAGGATCGGTACTTACAGAACGAGTTACGATTTCCATATAGGAGGAATCTGCCCAAACTGCTCTTTCTTCATCCCTTTAAACAGATATTTGCAACAGATGCTTTATTCAGCATACACTAAAGAAAGTCATCTGCAGTGAAGAATTGTTCTCTCTTTTTCCTCTCTGTCTCGTCAACTTTCTTCTACGTACCCATTTTAAAGGGGCAACTGCAATCGGTGTCAGTCTGTGCATAGGAAGGCGTTAAAAGTTCAGGCATATTTTGTGCAGGAGAGCATAGGAATGAAATGAATCACAAGTTTATCAACTTCAAAGTCATTAAACTGGTGATGCAGCTGAAAAGACCGGTCTTTGTTGTATTTTCCGTAGATCTGGAATGCATGTGGGATTTCAGTGCGTTTGGCAGAGAGCTGCTTTGTTACCGAGGGCTGCAAGTGTGCCTGACCAGGGCTGCAGCTGTTTGGGGGATCACAGCCTTCAGTTGTCCCATCCTTTTGGATCGGTTTCCAGACAGAAACGCTAGTTCAAGGACATTCATTAGACTTTGTGTCCAAATGTGTTGTGTAGTTTGGTTATCGTTGGATGGGGCAGCTGTTTACAGAGCTCACTGTGCGAAACAGATGGTGTTTCTGTGAGGAACCCTCAGCTCCATCCCGATGTGTATTTAAAGACCATAAGAAAACAAAGGGTAATTTATCTTTATTATTTCATCTAAAATTGAAAGCTGAAAGTGTAAAGCCTTCCAGTTCTTTCGAAGCTGTTCAGGTTGCTAGGTTTTCCAAGTGATTACAGTTAGGCTCACAGCAGTGACCTGACAAGCACGTGTCTCTGTTCCTTTCCTGCCCGGTACGAAGGACGTTGTTCATAGGAGGACTTCTAGAACTTGGTCTGCTTATTCTTCCTCCTTTAAATTGTGCACTTTGTGAAGCACTTGCAAATTCATGACTTTGGAATCTGAATGAGGAATATGTTTCTCCGGAGTACCACACTTGGACTACTGAGCACTAGGGCTAGAAAATATTTTAAACTGTTTGTGCTTTATCTTTGTCAGCTACTGCATAACTTCCCTCCTGCCAACTAATAGAAACCCTTTTATAAAAACATTTTGTTGTCTTCCCTTTAATGCTTACCTTTACACTAGTACGTGCTCTTCAGTCTACAGCCTGGGACCCACTAGTTTACGTAGATCTGATCTAAATAATCGGCCGCAATTACAGTAACATTTTGTAAATGCTAATGTTCAATTGTGATATATTTATGAGAAGACAGCATCCATTTTATTCCAGAAAGAACACGGTTTCTTCTGATTAAATGTTATCGCTAAGAACCAGCAGGGCAGCTTTGGGAAGCTCTTCGTTTGGAACAAATCCCTTTTTAATACAGTATAATCTATATGGTTGACCTGGAAATTCTCTTTTTCAAATGCCAGTCTGCAGCTCTAAAGCATATAACATTTAGTTTAAAAAGAAAGCTCTGACTTCACTTCCTGTGTATATTAGCCTTTCTCTTTTGTCCAGATATTTTGACTTACCTTTATCCGAGCCTGTGCTTTATTGCAGTCGGTTCTGTCACCACTGTGTGTCTTTTTGGAAGGAAGCTTCAAGAGGAACGAAAAAGTTATTTCAGTAATTCCAAACTACAAAAAAGAAAAAGCAGATGAGCAACAACTGAAATGTTTTTAAAATTTTTTTCAGTATTTAATTTTTCTGTGCACAGAGGGTTTCTTATTTAGTGTTGAGAAGAGTTCTGGACTGGACATACATAAGGAATGCCCTCATTGCTGTTTGCTATTAGAAGTGGGGGACTGCATGTAAAGCAAGAGAAAATAATTGCATGTTAAAGCTGCTGATATAAAATGTAGACTTTCCACTTCCTTGCAACGCTGGGTCCCTTTCCCATTAGAGCTTGTGTTACAGAAATCGGTGTCTTGGCGTTGAACGTTCTGGGCAATTACAGGATGTAAAAGGCTGTCAGTCAATCCAGCTATTGTATTTTAATTCCAGCTTTATTTGATTATATCTCAAGCCTGTTTCAGTATGTGTGTGTCTGTGTTTCAGCGATGGGAGTGCCTGCCCGGGGCGCGCGGCTGGCAGCCGCTGTGGATGACTCCGTGGATACCTTGCTGCAGCGCATGGCACAACACGAAGGCCAGGCTACTTTGGACAAAACCTTAGAAGCGGTCATTGCAAATGCGTCTGTCCCACCGTCAGCCAGTCCCGCTCGAAACCACAACAGGGAGCGAGGTGTGGGGAAACAGGACGGCCTCGTAGCTCCAGCGATTCCCAGCAGCTCCTGCAGCGATAGTATCTCGCTCCTGTCAGACAGACTGCCGAACAGCTACTCCCCGCATCACCTCAAGAGAAGCGTGGTCGAAGCCATGCAGCGACAAGCCAGGAAAATGTGCAATTATAACAAGATCCTGGCGACAAAAAAAAATCTTGACCACGTCAATAAAATTCTCAAAGCCAAAAAGCTGCAGAGGCAGTCTCGGACAGGGAACAATTTTGTGAAGCGCAGGCCGGGTAGGCCCCGGAAATACCCGATGCAGGCTGTCGTTTCCATGCAAGCTTTCCAGGCGGCTCGGCTGGTCAGTCAGGAGTTAGATAAAAGACAAGAAAGCAGCAGTCCGTTACACCTTGGACCCGATACCATCACAGATGTGATTGAAGCTGTAGTGCAAAGTGTGAACTTGAACGCAGATCACCGAAAAGGCTGGAAGAGAAAGAGGTGGCTTGCAGAGGAACAGGCCAGGAAGCGGCAGAAGTCCTTACCAGAAGATGAACAGGAGAGCAATAAGAGGTAATTCTCTTACAGTTTTGTACCCTCAGTATAGTCGTCGTTGACTTTATAACATTTCAATCCATGAAAGAGCCCTACAGTGATGAGCTCTGCTTGCTACGTTTGTTTTTATTAAGGAGTTCAGTTTAGAGGGAACCAACGTGTCAGGTTTAAATACACTTAGGGTCTTCCAAAGTTACTGAACACACCCCACAGTGGGATGGAATCTCAGGTAATATAAGCCCGTTGGGTTTGTGCTTGTGTCTCAAGTGAAGCGAGTTTTATGGTTGTCTTGGTGAAGAACACCTTTAATGAGTTGATAACAGGTTTACTGATGGGATATCATAGCAAAGATTGTTCCTTCATCGTGTGCGGAATAGGGAACTGTAAGAGTTACATGCGCCGTGGGAATCTTAGAGTGTCACTCATGTGCAGTACAGACAAATACTTACAAGCAACACAGAATGTCCGGTGAAATCAGTTGATATACAGCAAATAAAGCGTGAAACCAAAGCAGCAAGGAGGAGTTCAGGTGTGCACCTGCGCAACCACTGGCTGGTAAAGGGCCACACCAGAAATCTATCTCTGGTCTAAGTTTCACATGCTTATCCCCAAAGTCGTCAATACAAACGGATCAAACTCTTCCAGAACTCTTCCTTCGTGTGTTTTCAGAATAGTTCTGAAAAATAACCATCCATGTTTCAGAAATGAATTCTGTAATATAGGCATTTAGATTCACGGAATGCTGCTGGAGCCACGTGTTCAAGGGGTGTATCGTATGGCTCTCCTGAAGCCTAAGAAAATGTTTACCACATACTATTCTTAGAGTACCAAAGCAGACAGCGTAAGCCACCTTCTGAATTACTCAGCTGAGGCTCCAAGGGATGAACATCAGTAGTACAAACAGCATTCTTCTGGTAATAATTAATAATAACATTACTATAAAAAGATGGTACATTTCTTATGATTCTGCTTAACCACCACTTGATCACTGAATTGCATTTTTTTGAATAGCTGAGATGTAGTAATTCAGAAACACGGACACTTTTTTTCTGCTGATCAGATTGTAAAGAGGAATAATGAAATATGGTAAGAAATACAGTAAGATAACCTTTAATCTTTACTTTTTCTTCCAGTTTTTCTGAGACAGTAGCTGAACCTCCCAGTCCACATGATGCCCTTGGGAAACCGCATGAATCTGAAAACACTGAACAGCCTTTGCCTTCTCTAGCCCAGCGTGAGAAGAAAGCCCCCCGACCCCCGAAGAAGAAGTACCAGAAGGCAGGGCTCTACTCTGATGTGTACAAAACAACAGAGTAAGTAATACCACTGAAAAGCTGCTCTCTGATATTCCAGTGGAAACTGTCTCCTTTCGACTAGAGCCATAAAGAGCTGCTGCTAATGAGTGGCTGAAATAAAACCGTCAACTTAATTCAAGCCTGTGAAAAATTTCATGTATGATAATTATCAGAATCTGACCCAGTGAAGATTTAAAATGTAACCCCAGTCAGAAAGCAGCCTCGAGCAGTCTGAAAGTGTTTCTGATTATCGACCTTGAAGAAGGTAAGAGAGCTTCATTCGACAGTCTTAACAATCATGGCAGTAAAAGTGCTGGGAAGGCTTGAGGTGTTCAGGTACTGAGTACAGTGTCTGCATAAAAGGGGTCATTAGGTTTCTATTTTTATTGACTGAATGATGATGACTGGTTGTCTTTTGTGTGACAGAATTTCAAATATGCACCCTGTTCATTTCACAGTTAAGTTCATCTTCATTTTCTATGAGATATTTAGAGTAAAAATCTAGTGGGGTTTTTTTTTTTCACTGGTTGGCTCACAAACTAGCGTACATTAGAAAGCGGGCATCTCCCGTTCCCGCCAACCAGCCCTCCTCTGCTTCCGTTTGTCGTTACATACATTTTCTACAGCTATTTGAACAAATGTGTTGGAAGCCAAGAATTTGCGCTTCTCTTCTAATATGATCTGACATATTAAAAGGAGAGAAAATTTGGCACCTTCTCGCTGTGTTGTAGACCACATAAAAGCGTCACAGAGACCGCTGCGGGACTGCTAGTATAGTTTATCAACTGCTCCTGGTGTATTCTCTTATTCTCTATAGTAGGATGAAGGCATCAATGAAAGGGTCAAGACTCTTAAGGAAGAAGCAAAGATCTAGGTCTGATCAAAGTGAGACTGCTTACGTTTGTAGTAGTTTGAAAGCAGGCGTGCTACAGTTTTGAGCGTTTGGATGGTCTGTCACTGGTACACGCGGT
This sequence comes from Anarhynchus alexandrinus, assembly GCA_008711295.1. NCBI lineage: Eukaryota > Metazoa > Chordata > Aves > Charadriiformes > Charadriidae > Anarhynchus > Anarhynchus alexandrinus. The sequence continues at coordinate 98,465 of VUYV01000582.1, read as the reverse complement.
CATGCAACATTCAAGTGTAGTATCGTAAAAATTAGGTCTGTTGCCTTAGGAGAGGACCTGAGCAAGTCTTCTCCTTTTCCTTCTTATTAAATGTTAGTTACGTTGTCAGTCCTGGTCAGCCCAGGGAGAACCTTTATTTCATAGACAGTAAGCAAACATGTAATTTGAAAAATGGTATCAATACAGAAAGTGAAAGTCAAGGTTTGTAGGTATTGGGGATGATGATGATGATGGAATCAAGTTCACCACCCTGGAGAAGGCCATGACAAGGCTGAACTCTACTTACAACCCTCCCTCTCCCGTCACATTTTGTGTCGCGGTTGCCTGGAGGCTTGAAGAAGTCTGATTTGGTCTTTCCCTTTGCCTGTTGCTCCCCACGCTGAGTTCTTCCCTTGCACTGATACTGGTGTTTGTGATGAGCTGCTTAAGAACACTGAGGAAACTCTACCCTACAAAGGAAGCAAACGCTGCCTACGCAGTCTGAACTACTCTCTGCACGGCTGTTTGAACCCTGGTACTCAAACGAGGCGTGGAAATGCAAAGCCGGGCAAGAACGGATCTATGGCCATCTCCATTTGGGTGTCTTGTCTTACCGCAAAGTGCAGCTTGAAGGGCTGATCCCACCATTCCTTCATGCTGACGCTGCGTCACTTCTTTACTAAGTCGGTTTGGCAAATTAAATCAGCAGAAAAATAGTCACTTTTTTATAATTAAATTTTCTGCTGATTTAACTCGTTCCAGTTTTACCGCACAAGCAGGCATATGTCAGTGCAAGAGGAGAGCAGAAGTTCACGTTGTTATCCCCGTATTTGTATAACTACCTGCTGCATGAGTATGAGAACAAAAAAGCAACTCTAATGGTAGGGCACCCTCTAGTGATGGTACAGTTAAGCGTTGATCCCCGTCTCCATCGAAACAGCCCTTCCGTTCTCTGTTCGTGGGTGTTGTACTCACCGTTTTTCTGTATTTCTGTTTGCAGTCTTCAATCGCAGAGACTTTGCCTAAAAGACTGTTTGCCTACTCTATTCCATCTTCCTTAAATAATTCCTCGACATCATTAGAAGTGAAAGTTTTAGAGGTTTGCTGTTACAATTTACAGCCTCTCTCTGCATCAGTCACATCCAACTGCTAAACGACAGCACAGAAAATGTTTGTCCTGTCATTGCCAGTTGTAGTCTACTGTTAAAAGAGAAAAGTCTGTGTTACTTCTCTGCAGCCACGTGCATCGTGCAGTTCGCCTTAACAGGATTCACTCCAACTCCCTTTGGTCTGGAAACTTTATTAAAACACAGTGAGGAAAGCTCAGACTTTGATTCCTTTCAAATGAACTAAGAATAAAAGGAAGGGTTTCTGGAGTCAGTCCCCAGTTCTGCCTCAATTTCCGAATGTAATTTTGTAGCCAGCGTAGCTGATGTGACGGGAACCTCCGCGGGAGTTTTCCAGAATCCTCCGCTCCCACCGGAAGAATCACACGGATCTTTCGCTGAAGAGGCGTTCAGTGTGCGGTTGCACAAGACGGCAGCTTTGGAAACAAAGGAGGATTTTGTGCAGGAGTCATTATCTGCTTACCCAGCAGTGACTTTCCTAGAGGAGCGCAAAGTCTCGTTCACCAAAGAAATTTAAAAATAATTAGTAAATTAGTAATTAATTTAAATGTTGCCTATTGTTTAGGGAAATATAGTATTTTTACATCATACATGATTTTTATCAGTAATAACAAATATGAGTCCTCATTGCAAAAGCGTAACCTATAGAATTTGCTGTGATGGAGACTGAATTGCATCTGGCCCGCCGTTAGGTACCCACAGCGGCTCGAAGACCGCGGTTGCACGGGTAGCGTAGCTCGGTGCCGGCCTGGTGCTCTTCTGGGCCGCGGCGTTCCCACGTGATAGGCGCGTTGCTCTTACAGTGCCTCCGTTTTGCTGATGTTAAGAGTTCGTGGAGCTGCAGCGTGACTCAGAGTAGGTAACTGAACATTTTGGAAGCAAACCTATTGAAAAACCAGCCAGCTGAATGAAAATGATGGTGCAAATGAACTGCAAATGAATTGCAGTTAAATGCTTTAAGTTGGCGTAAGCTAACATTGCACTGAAAGAATCAGCTTTACTTTCTCCTCACCTTTTGGCTTATTCCTGTTCCTGTGCTGCCCCTTCCTTTGCCCCATCGTGATGACCAGGGTAACTGGACCAGGCTGGGAGAGTGATTCAGGTGAAATCTAACCTTCCGCTGTAGGTCGCCTGCCGCAGTTAACCTTGTGGTCATACCAACAGTTACGCCAGCAGAAGGTGGGGAGCATCAAAACCAGCTTGTACTGACTTAAAATTTTTGTCAGGCTGTGGTCCGAGAGAGAAAACCGGGCTCCGCACCTCAAAAACGTAATTGTAACTAAGCCCAGCCCATGTGGTAAGAGCGTAGGGAGAAGACACTGGAAGCTGGAGAAGGGGAACAGAAGTGGAACCACGGTATCAGGAAGGAAGGAAGGAGAGGGAACGAGAGAAATGGAGGTACAGGAAAGAAGACTGCGGTTCTGGTCTTTGTTCCCTTCTTAATTTGCCTGAGACTTTACACTGACGTTCTGAGACTAAGCCTGACCTTCAGCCTTGGTAGAGCGGTACGAAATGTTCTCATCTTCAGCAAAAAAATCACTTTGCCATTGTCCTGTTACCGGGAGCTTGCAAAGACAGCCCAGTTTAGTCTGTTGTTGGTAAGTGGACCGTTCACAAAACAGGTGTTTTAAATTTGTCCCTACAGAAACTGAACCAAACAACTTTAGGCAGTGGATTACGGAGAGGGAAGCATTTCTTATCTAGCCAGGCTTATGTTTCAGCCTGTCAAGCGATCAGCAATGTGCTCCTCCAGCTTACTGTTGAAAGCATGCTAACCCGAAATGTGAGAAGGTGTCATTTCTCTGTCATTATTGGTGAGGTCTCCCCCTAGCACTTGCTTGAAAGGCTTGCTTGAAGGCATGTGAAAACCTGTTACGGCAAATCAGTACGCTGAACAAAGGCCATCAACACTTTAGGGACTTCCGAGGGAAAGGCACAGGCTTTCCGAGGGAAAGGCACAGGCTTGCTTGAAAGGGGGAGAGAGTGATTCTGGCTTTCTGGAGAGATCTTTTGGTTTCCAGCTGCACCAATTATTCTGTCTGTATCTGAGGGAAACATCTTAAAGAGCATGGTGTGAAAATGAGCCGGTACTTGTCCTTGATAGCAGTGCAGTCAGCCGATCCTAGGAGGCTGCAAGGACAGTCGTCTCAGTCCTGGGAATTCCTGTGACCTGCGCCATCTGTATCTAGCCAGTGAGGATTCGAGCTTAGTTAAAAAATCACACAAACGCAATGGGATCCGAGCAGCAGCAAAGGAAACCCACTGTCATTCCCACAGCCCCGAGCGAGGTGGGTTGGACGGACCGGGCACTGGTACCCGGCGTCGGCCAGAGTCTGCGTTGCCAGACCAGTCTGTGGTGATGGGACAGGCCAAGGTCAAGTGGGGAACTCAATCTGCAGGTCAGGATGGGGTCTGGTGATGGCAACCGGGGTCTGACACAGTCCAGGATTGCCAGGCAGCTCCAGGGTCAAGCCAGGAAGGCAGTATGCGGCTCAGGCACCAGCTCCGCAGCTCCTGTGGCCGTGGCTGCGCTGGAGATAGGGGCACCCAGGAGGCAGTCCAGGCAGGGATGGGGTGTCCCGGGCTGAGCATAAATGGATCTGCAGGACCATGGGCAGAAGGGGGNCGTGGCTGCGCTGGAGATAGGGGCACCCAGGAGGCAGCCCAGGCAGGGACGGGGTGTCCCGGGCTGAGCATAAAAGGATCTGCAGGACCATGGGCAGAAGGGGTCGGTGGAAGCCCCCGTGAAACTGGTCAGGGTCATGTTAGTGGTGCTTGGGGCTTTGACACTGAATTTAAACTTCTGCAGGACTATCGGCATGCCTCAGCGAAGCGAAAGGGAGAGGTCTTCTCATAAAGATAGTAGCTAAACACAAAACCAGAACCTTTATTGCCTGCCCAGAAACCCCAGCCTAAAATAGCTCATCATCTTCCTCATAGGAATACGCGCGCCTGTTAATGCAAACCTTTTCTTGATAGAGAGGCCTTTTTTAATTCATGAGGCTTTTTTTTGCATGTATTTATGTTTATAAAACTGGGTCTATTGTTTATACTTGGTTATCTTAGTATATTCCCTTTTTTGGGAATTTGCTTTATTTTGACATCGTGAATATGCTTTATTTTGACATCTCAGCCTTTCCCTCGGAAGTCCCTAAAGTGTTGATGGCCTTTGTTCAGCGTACTGATTTGCCGTAACAGGTTTTCACATGCCTCTAACAATACTTCATCGTTGTGTTGGGAAGGAAAACAGAATAGGTGCGTTCCCCGGTGTTCTTTGTGACGAGGTCTAAGATGGGTGTGTCTGCAGTGCCTGAAGAAATTCATATTATGTGTTTTTAGATAATTGTCTTCTGCATTTTTTTTCCACACTGGTTTTCTCCTTGCAATTTATTTGCCGTAATTTATCTCTCCGTTGGCTTCCTTTACACTGCATACATGGACGTTAAAGGGTGCGCATTTGCCTTCAATTAAGTCACCTTTCTATTGAATATTTTTCCTTTTTCTCTGCCTTTGGTTTAAGGATTTCCTTGCCTCTTGGAAGCGGAGGTTCACACTTTGCCTTTTCAAAATACCTTTCTATTTCCTCTTGGTAAGAACTTGTTTTCCAGGTGTTGTGAGTAGTTACTTTATGACCTTTCTTTGCAAGTCTTAGTGATTCACTGCAGCACAATGTGGAAGGAGAGAAGACGTGAGTTGCAGGGATGGTTTGTTTGGTTTTTTGCAGGGTTTGGGTTTTTTTTTTTAATCCTCATGGAATCATAGAATGGTTTAGGTTGGAA
>VUYV01000582.1:60239-93424 GCA_008711295.1 Anarhynchus alexandrinus | reverse complement strand
CTCCAGCAGGTCCATGTCCTTCTTCTGTTGGGGACTCCAGAGCTGGACGCAGTACTCCAGGTGGGGTCTCACGAGAGTGGAGTAGAGGGGCAGAATCCCCTCCCTCGCCCTGCTGGCCACACTTCTTCTGAGGTAGCCAAGGGTACGGTTGGCCTTCTGGGCTGCGATCGCACATTGCCGGCTCATGTTGAGCTTCTCATCAATCAGCACCCCCAGGTCCTTCTCCTCAGGGCTGCTCTCCAGCCATTCCCCACCCAACCTGTAATTGTGCTTGGGATTGCCCCGACCCAGATGTAGGACCTTGCACTTGGCCTTGTTGAACTGCATGAGGTTGGCTTGGGCCCACCTCTCCAGCCTGTCCAGGTCCCTCTGGATGGCATCCCTCCCCTCCAGCGCGTCTACCTCGCCACACAGCTTGGTGTCATCGGCAAACTTGCTGAGGGTGCACTCTCTAGAATATAATTTTTGCCTAGTGGGCAAAGGAGCTGCTCGTTTGCCAAAGCAAATGAAATTAATTCCTGCCATCAGCAACAGAGGTTCAGAATGTTTAAAAACCATAAACTATTGGTTGAGAGAACATTACTGCTTTTGGATTAGGATAGCTACGCGTCCACCTCTATGCATTAAGTTAAATGCAAGTGTATCATCAGGACTAGAGCCTTGCCCTGGCACTCTGTTAAAGAAGAGCACATACAGCATGTAGCTCAACAGAGCCCTCAGCCAGCCGTATGCCTTAGCTTTTTTTCGCTATCTAAAATTTAGTAACTTGTTAGACTTGTGGAACAAGTGCCAGAAATCCAGAATGGGTTAAAAGAGCATATGAACCACAAATTATTGCCATCCATCAGTTCGGTTTCTGACCTTCAGTAATTATTTTCAGTTGTTGATATCTGTATCTCAAAATTTGTTTTTAACTTGCATTTTCCATTCACTAGTTAAATAATAGTATCGCATTTTTATTGAGTCAGCTTTCAGTTGTACGTTCAGTTGTTAAAATAAATGCCTTTAAAAACTTCAGCAAACTTTAATAGGCTTCAATATCATTTTTAATCTTTGGTATATTTAACATTTAGAAGTCTCTTCTGAACGTTGCAGGGCTGCAGTACTAAATATAACCACATCAGTTTTTTCTTTCCGTAGTTTGTCAGCAGCCAAAAGGAGATGTTTATAAGACAGGTTACTGAGCTGGGTGGTTTGACGGCTGCCGGACCCGTACAGCCGTTATTACTTCATATTCCTATTTTATTCCTTCTGCAAAGGGGGCGTCTCGTTGCCTTTTGAACTCTGGTTTCTGTTCTTTTCCTGCTTTTCTTGCCGAACAGCCTTCTAAAGGAGTAGAAATGTGACCGTTTGCTCTTAGCAAATTAGGAAAGCAGGCACTATACATGAATATCGCGTCAAATACCTCAGCAAGCAACCGCGGATGTGATTTGTTGATCTTCTTTTACTTTTGTAGATTTAGTTATTACTTACACATCACGTCCTAGACATTGAAAGTTGATGGTGTCCCTCTAGGTGTTGCCTGAATAGTAGTCGTGGAGAAAAATCAAATCACGAGTTTTGAAATGCATCATGAAATCACTGAAAAGAAAATTAGTTCTGTTTTACCTCAACCCGGGGCAGAATGGATGAGATAAGTGTATTTGGCAAGCAACCTGGAAATCTTTTCTTTTTTTTTGGCCATTTCTATTATTATTCTCTTACCTGATGTTCTGTGGGTTTTGCAAATGACAGGTGTTCCTCATTCTGATTTTTTTTTTTTGTCGCTGTCGTCCACAGTCCAAAGAGCCGCCTCATACAATTAAAGAAAGAAAAGCTGGAGTACACTCCCGGAGAGCACGAGCATGGATTGTTTCCAGCCCCTATTCACGTTGGTGGGTACTTCGTGTGCGTTTCGGTTGGTGGGAAACAAGTATCGGACTTAGGGGACATAGAAGTGCTCTGGACTTCACAGTCTCTCTGCCTCTCTCCTTTTTTTTATATTATTGCCTTGCCAGGTTACTCATGTCTTTCAGCTTATGAACTTTGCCAAAGGTCGTACTCATCTCTCTGTGTTCTTCAGTGCAGAAGTTTGACTTGAGAGAGGCTTTTTGGCTTTTCTTTTTTGGCTACGTGAACCTCGTTCTCATTTTTTGTTTACTGTAAGAAAATACCAATCTAGTTTAAAACCTGCTTTAATTGCCATAATACTTCTGCTTAAATGCAATACAATAGTCTCCTTTTCAAACTAATATTACAGTAGAGGAGCCAGAGACAATTCTGACCCTTCGTTAAATCTCAAAAACTAAGCATGCAATAATAAATTCCCCCACGTCCCCGTGCGCTTAACGGTGTCTGTCTTTACACGTGGATAAAAGGGAGAAAGAATGAAAAACTTCGCTGTTGTATAAGTTCTTATTTCATCCCTGTTTTGAGGTCTCAGGTAGAACAGATATGAGGTTTAGGGCTTCTCTTGGCCTTTTGCTGAGAGAAGCCCTAAACCTAAGGCTGGCGTGAGCACTGAGAGCTCCCGGAGTTCCAGGATGCTCTTCACAAGTGCGGTCCGCTGGATTGGGCTGCCTGGGGGGGATGGTCACGAACTCCCAGACTTAACGTTTTTGCAGCTCAGCTCATCTCCCTGGATAAACCAAGATTGATTTATTTTTCAGGTAATTGTTTCAGCTTTTAAAATGCTGTGATTTCTGACTTCAAAGAGAGTTTGGGAAATTCCACACTGCTCAGTAGGAATGTTTGTCCCATCAAATACCAACATTTAATTGGTTTGTCTTCTTTAACTGAACTTTTTTGCTCCGTACACACCTTTGACTTTCACAGAGAGGTGGTAGCAGAGTTTGACAGATCTGTGTGAATCAGTTACCACCACGCAGGTTTCAGAACTGAAGGTGTTAATTTAAATTCTCAAAAACGTGACCTTTCTTAATGCCTTTTTGAACCGGCTCCTCTAACTCCGTTGCGTGACCGAGCCGTCTGTCGGGATGCTGAGGTTCAGTCTGCAGTGCCACCCTCCTGTTCTCTTCCCTCTTCGCGTGGCCCCGACCCCCCCGTTTCTTTGGGCTAGCAGACAGGAACCAGCTCCCGCGCTGGGTGGCTTCGATTCCTCTGCGTGGGGCAACTGGAGAGCGGCGGCGCTGCGGAGGGTGAGGACTCTGCCGGATGACTGCGCTGGTGCCCGCTGGAGCCGGGCTGCAGGGACCTTCCAGGCGCTCCGGGCACAGGGCCAGGGCACCTGAAAGAGCCTTTTGTTTCGCCCCTTGAGGTCACAGAAGTGAAAGCAAATTCCCGGCAGATTTAGCTCTTTCCTGGAACCTGCTATGGATGAATAAAGCATTGAACATAAAATGTGATTTAGGAGTAAATTGTAAGGCAAACATTACAATTTTTATTTTCCAGTGGGGAGGGTATGCGTGTGTATTTACGTGAAACCACAGTCTATTGCTGGAGGAACATAAAGGCGCTTGTTAACTTTTAGAAGAGCTGGGAAAATCAGATATGGGACCGAAACCCCATCCTTAGTCACTCTTCTTGCTGCAATTTTGTGACACAATATTCCAAGAAAATGATAAAAGAATGTTTTAATCTTGGCTGGAACTAACCTAGCACTTGTGTTGGACCTCAGGTCTTGCATTAACAAAGTGTGTGATGGGTTAGTTTCCTTCTTTTGGGAAGAAGTTGGGGGTGACAGTAAATTTTAGAATAGAGACGAAATCTGCAGTGAACGTAGTAACTCCTGTCTAGAATGAGTTTCTGTTATTGCTGAAAATATAGGTCATCTTTAAGTCTTTCCAAAACATTTAGGAATGTGTTTGCCAAGCCTGAATTCGTTCTTAAGTCTCCTTTGGTAAAGGTGGTAGGAACAGGCTTGGATACTACTTTCAAAACTACTTTGAGTACAGTAGCGTGAGGTACCACCTGGCACGAATCGTGCACGCGGGTTTTGTTCTCTGTGCTAAATCACTGCGTTCACGCGTACGCAGAAGAGCTCAGGAGAAAGTGTCAGCTTTGAGATCTCTACACGGCAGTTATTAGTGTTTACTGGAAGGCACAGAGTTGTGTTCAGGTGCGTCAGTCGCTGCTGTGCCTTCGGTAGCTCACACTCCATCACCCCTCCTGGGGCAGCACCTGCAGGGTCTGGCACCACTCCTGGGAGTTTACCTGGGACTGTTGGAGTTTGGTGGCACCCATCAGGTTTGGTCACCAGCGCAGAAGGCAGCTCCCCTCTGCCACCTGCCTCACCAGGCATCTCCTGGCTCAGACAGCAGCTTCCCTCGCTGGCGATAAAGGTTTAAACCTGACCACGACACCGGAGTAGAAGGGCAAAGACAGCGTCCTGGTCCTGGAGTGCTTTTCCCTCTGCTCGCTGCTAACAAACAAAATGTGCTGGGAGGATTCTGCTCTTCTGCCTGTTTGACTTTCAGACGTCGAGAGGCCCTCTCAGAATTTGGCGGGGTGCCTGGGAGCAGCTCTTTTTCCTCTCGGGGAGATGTGAATACGAGTGTGCGCGACTCACAAACCTTTTTGTTTCAGGGAAGTATCTCAGACAAAAGAGAATTGACTTCCAGCTGCCTTACGACATCCTCTGGCAGTGGAAACACAATCAGGTACAAGATAAAAAGTTACCGGGTTGCCAAGATTATGATCAGGAGTCTTAGAAAGAAAAGAGCGGGCTTCTTACGTGAAAGCTATGGTTATGTGTCTTCTGTGCTGGTGAATATTCTTATTGCTGCCACTGCATGAGGAAAAAAAAAGGATTTGCCTATGTATTTAATGGGAAGAATTTCCATTATTCCATCTCTTGCAAAATAGCAATCCTATGGGTTTCTGCTGAAAAAAGTCATTAATTTTGCTGCAGACTTTTATTTTGGTAGCGCGCCTGCTTTCTGCGCTGGTCTTGTTTTAGACAGGCCTCGGGAGAATTCAGATGTACTGCCAACAGCACTGAGAAATTTCAGGCCTTATTTTTCTTGGATCAATCCCAGCGGAGTGGAATTTATTTTTCACTTGCAAGCTGAAATTTTCATACCGAGGAAAAAAGAGAAACTGTTTAACAGTCTCCCTCTTTTTAAAGAGCTTTAAATATGTGCAAACCTAAAAATAGGAAGATTTTTTTTCCCTGGGAAGTTTCCACCAAGTGATTTAACCCGGGATTTAAGGCTGGAGAGTAAATCTGTCCCCGGCTCTACAGCAAGAAAGCGCTCCCAAACATGTAACTTAAGCATGTAAATGAGCAAGACAGATTCCCAGGTGGTTGTGGCTCCAGCTACTCTTTGTAATACCACCAAAATCTAATCTCAAAGCAATGATCATTGACATTTCAGCCGCGGACAGTTTCTTGCCATGTATTGAAGATTACTTACATCTGCTTATCTTATCTACTCAATATTACATAAATAATAAATCTATGTGATCTGTTTCCTTGGCATTTTCCCTGTCTGCCTAGAATCTTGAAAGCCCTTACAGAGTAGTTTTGTTTGGATGATGGTCGTGTGGTTTGTTCAGTGCCTGTTGCCATGTACATTGCCGAGGGAAGGCTATGAATGCAGTAAACGTAAGCGAAATGTGTGATAATTAGAAATTATTCCTTAACGCTTGTTTGCAAGGATGGAATAAGTATGAAGTTATGAAATGGGATCTAAGCTTCCCTTTTCCCTCCAGTCATCCCCATCTGCAGAGGAAGTCTCTCTAATTAGAAGATGAATCTGCATTTCTCTTGGCTCCTACCTGGATTCTGAGTTTTCACAGAATCACAGAATCACAGAATCATAGAATCATAGAATGGTTTAGGTTGGAAGGGACCTTGAAGCTCATCGAGTTCCAACCCCCCTGCCATAGGCAGGGACACCTCCCACCAGCCCAGGTTGCCCAAGGCCACGTCCAGCCTGGCCTTGAACACCTCCAGGGATGGGGCCTCAACACCCTCTCTGGGCAACCTGTTCCAGTGCCTCACCACCCTCACAGGGAAAAACTTCTTCCTCATGTTCAATCTAAACCTGCCCTCTTCCAGTTTGAAGCCATTCCCCCTCATCCTATCACTCCATGCCCCAGGAAAAAGTCCCTCCCCAGCTCTCCTGGAGCCCCTTTAGGGACTGGAAGGTTGAATCGTTTAGGTTGGGAAAGACCCTTAAGATCACTGAGTCCAACCATTTTGATAAGCACCTTAATTTTTCACTTTTTTAAGTGTTGGCACGTGGTAATTCCACCAAAGACTCTTTCTCCAAAGTAGATTTCAATCATCGTTCTTCAGCGCTGGGAAGGGCAGCACTGGTCAGAGTAGTCAGTCCTGGTGGTGTCTGTTACCCGTATTGCTCTGTTCAGATAGCACGGGAAGAATGAACAGCGTTAGAAGAACTGCTCAGGTAACTTACTGAGCCAGAGTTCTGCTTTTCAGGTACTTTTTTTGAACTGTTTGGTAACGTAGTCGGAGCACAAAGAAGGGAACGCAGACGTATTTTCTAGTCATTATTACAATACTGTTATGTATGTACAGAACATAATTTCCCTGATTCTTTTGAATAACAGATGCACTTATGCAATGTATTAAATTTTTCTTTCTCTTCCTTTTAGTTATATAAAAAGCCAGATGTTCCACTTTATAAAAAAATCCGTTCTAGTAAGTAAAATCTTATTACTAAAATGTGTTAACTGGAATGTTCACATGACGCTCCTCCTTTCTGTCGTGCTCTTCATCCTACCAAAGACACTTCCACCTTTTTTTTTTGCTTTATGCTATTGGAATGAAAATACTGTAGATAAATAGTTCTATTTTTTCACCTGGAAAGAATTCTTTTCCCTGTTTGGGTTTGTTTTTGTTTGTTCTTTTTCTCCAGATGTATATGTGGATGTCAAGCCTCTCTCTGGCTATGAGGCCACCACCTGCAATTGTAAGAAACCGGACGACGACAACGGAAAGGGCTGTGTGGAGGACTGCCTTAACAGGTTAGAAATAGGTTGACCGACTAGGATAATGTCAATAAATGTATTATTTCACATCAGCTAATAATATCTTAAGAAGAGTTGTGCTGGATGCAATGCCAGTAATAAAAGCAGAGTTACAGAGCACAGAGGGGAACTTTCTGCTGCGCGTACGCTCCCCTGCCTCTTTCTTCAGAGGAAGATCCCATTAAAAGCTCCATTTTGCTCTTTGAGTCGCAGTGAGAGCCGGGCTGTGAATCGTGGTGTGAATTACACCTTGGAAGCAAGAAGCATTTTAGTTCTTTAATAACTTTTGGTTAGCAGAGGATTTTTTTTTCCTTTTTTTTTTTTTTTCTTGTATGCTAGATCTAAAGGTATGCTGTTCACCTTCCTCCAACTTCTCTGTTTTTTTATTTCAGGATGATCTTTGCTGAGTGTTCACCAAACACCTGCCCTTGTGGTGAACAGTGTTGTAATCAGCGGATACAGAGGCATGAATGGGTGCAGTGCCTGGAAAGGTTCCGGGCTGAGGAGAAAGGATGGGGTATTCGTACCAAAGAACCCCTGAAAGCAGGACAGTTTATCATTGAATATCTGGGAGAAGTTGTTAGTGAGCAAGAATTCAGGTAGAAATATTTATTTGCTGCTTTAGCATGGAAGGCTCAATATATAACTTTAGCATCTATTATCATTGCTGGGAAATCCTTAGCCAGAAACAAAGGGGAGAGTAAGGGGGGAAAAAAAAGAACGCTTTTCTGGTCACACCACCAGAAACAGGGCTTAGAATTCAGCTTTTTTGATCGACCAAGTTTTTCTCAGTCAAAGAGAGAGGAATGATTAGTGTTTGGAATGCATCATCTGCTCTGTAAATGCCAAATGCCACAAGTAAATGTGAATTTGATATAATGATGAATACTGCGCAGGATTTTAACTGTGCGAGGTAGAGCTGAGGGGCAGAAGGGCTTCTGCAGATAGGTGCGAAGAAGAAAGAACCAGTGGGAGCATTAATAACCAATGAGAGAAAGAAATTGTATTCTGGTTGACTACCTAGCGCCATGGGATCATCGCAGTTGGATGGACATACTTGCTACCTGTAGAGCTCCATCAGAAGACAAATGCAGTGTTCTCGTACAGAGATAACTGCGAACACAACTTCCCCTTGCTGCCCTGGCTCTCTTGCTAAAAAGAGGTAGCTGTAATCCATGGATGTCATTCCAGAAATTGTGTCCAGTCCCAGAAAATGAAAGGAAGAAGCTGATTGTTGTACACATGCATACATATACACACCAAAGAACGTATACTTGCATTTTCTCTTCCATACACAGGTTACCAACATGAAATGTATACAAATAATCTGCAGAACCCAAAAGGGAGCATTCCAGAAGAGCAAATTTCTAAATTCTAATCCAAGCTCTGTCAATGGCCTTGACTTATAAAAATAGGTATAATAATGGTTTTCCTCCATCTCTAGGTGTACGGTTCTATAAAATATAAAAGATTATAATTGCTTTTTCTTCAAAACCCTCTCTCAGAATTCTTGAATGCGCTATTACTATGTTACTCCCTGTTTGCTTCGCAGCAGCAAGCAGAACCACAAATAACTTTCCTGTGTTGCTTCCTAGGAACCGGATGATCGAACAGTACCATAATCACAGTGATCATTACTGCCTGAATTTAGACAGTGGAATGGTGATAGATAGTTATCGCATGGGCAATGAGGCTCGCTTTATCAACCACAGCTGTAATCCTAACTGTGAGATGCAGAAATGGTAAGGAAAATATATCCTATTTCCTGGAAGATGCGTATACCGGTGCCTAAGATATAGATAATCAGATCATCTAAGAGAATCTGATCTAAAAATAAGGAGGGGAATCAAGCTGAACAGTGTAAATAATATTTACTGCCATGCTTGCCTTGCACAAGAGAAGTAACGTAATGTTTTTAGTTGTTGGACATCTTGGAGACAGGATCGAAGTTTTCTGCCAAAGCAAATCCAACATTGTTGTTTGTCATACTGTGAACCTCCTGGAAATGGCGAAGCTTAGGTAATGCCGTAAAATAATCTGTGTGGATACGTTCTTTCCTTCTAGCAATTCAGTTTGGGTTTTTTTAAAGCAGGCGAACAGGGAAGGAGTCTGATTTCAGCACACCCTGTGTCACATCGGTACTATTTATCAGAAGAAATCCAGTGCCGGAGTAGTAGGAAGTACTTGTGAGAAATTTGTAGTGAAAAACTCACAGTGAAATCAGCAGATGGTCGTAATAAGAATCAGCCGTGGCGGCATACAGCAGAGTAGCTCGGGATTCTCGGATAATTCCGGTGGATTTAAGCAGTAGTAATCACGTTTTAAATTTTAAAGTCCAACATTAAAAAAAATAAGTAAAAGAATTGGAGAGGCAGTTAATTTTAGTGCGTTTTGTGAGCTGAGGTATGATGTTCAGTGTAAGCTTTCGATTTAGGGTGAGGGACTGAACGGTGGCGGTCGGTAAGTGGATCTGCCGCGCTGGTGAGTATGGTTTGTAGCGTCTCTGTTTGAAGCATAACTTCCTACTCTTTGTAAACACGGTATTCACTTAATTGGCTCGCAAAGTTTATTGTAAGAGATAAACGAGAACGGTACAAACGAAGAACAAGCGTAATCCAGGGCACAGCAGAAGTGTTGCTTCCTGCCGAACACTTCCACTATGTGGAGAAAGACAATTTGCTTTTTCATTATTGGGAATATTTTATTGTCTTTGCCCTGCAGGTCTGTTAATGGCGTTTACCGGATTGGATTGTACGCGCTTAAAGACATGCCTGCTGGTACTGAATTGACTTACGACTACAATTTTCATTCATTTAACGTTGAAAAACAGGTAAGGATCACAGTGCAAGACCTTGAAAAAACTCACCATGGGCAAACAGTTCTGTACAGTTGAATGTCAATTAACAAAACCTATTGACGTAGCAGATTCTCGAGACATAATTTAAATGGTTTGGGTTTTATTAGAAATAATGTCTCTTTTTTTTTTTTTTCCAAAGCAACTCTGCAAATGTGGTTTTGACAAATGCAGAGGAATAATTGGAGGTAAAAGTCAGCGAATGAATGGACTTTCAAGCAAAAGCAATCAGCCTGTGAGCACCCACAGAAGGCCTGGACGGTCAAAAGAGAAAAGGAAGTCAAAGCACAAACTAAAGAAGAGAGTAAGTAGTAAAGACACCTTTTTTCATGGATAAAGGTTCATAAGAAATCAGTTTGTGACATTGGACCTGAAAACTGCGTGTTTGTATATTTTAAACTTCAGAGAAATGTTGTAGAGAAATACTACAGGTTCTGTCTGGGGAACTACTTTTACCGCTTTGCGAAGTTCTTGGCACAGTTTTCCCTGTCTATCAGAATGATCTGTTTTCCAGAGGGGCCACATCCCAGAGGAGCCCAGTGAAAGCGTGAACGCGCCAACAAGGCTGACCCCGCAGCTTCAGATGAAGCCCATGTCTAACAGAGAAAGGTAGGGAATGGTTTCAGCGGGATTTTCCTCAGAAATGGAGTGTTGTGCAAATGTTGCAATTATTTTTGTCTGTAAGATAGGGCATCAGGAAATGTCTGAGGGAGCCCTTCTTAGTTCTGCTTTAACCAGCTAGGGTGGAATTCCTCTCCACTGAGGAGAGAAGGTACAGAGGTGTACCTCTGGGTATCTGTCTTTTTCCCCACGTTAAGGAATTGATTTTACAGGAAGAAGGTGATTCTTTTGCTTTTCTAATTTCTGTAGGAATTTTGTGCTAAAACACCATGTATTTTTGGTACGAAACTGGGAAAAGATCCGACAAAAGCAGGAGGAGGTGAAGCAGGTCAGTGATAATATCCATACCACGTCGCTGTACAACCGCTGGAATGGAATCTGTCGGGATGACGGCAACATTAAATCTGGTGAGGCCAACACAGGTTCCGCAGGTCGCTCCTTGGGGAGCCTGGATCGCATGCCCGCGCCGCGTTTAAGCCAGCTCTGTGTATAAATCAAATGTAGAGTTACTACAAGATCCATATGCCTCTTGTAGCAGACGTGGCATACAGGGAATGCTATACAGATAAAAACATACTTATATATGTGTTTGTGTATGCGTGCCCTGAGCTTTACATAGCGGAGTAAGACGCTCTTTCACTCTTCCAGTGTATTTTTTGCGTTATGGGATTCTGCAATTTCCTCTGAAACACTGAATGCTGTTTTCTTAAGAATGAGAACTTTGCGCTATATAAAGCGTTTGTCTGGTCTGTGGGTTCGTTTCGGTTCCTCCCGCAGCCCCAATGTCTCTCAAGTCCTGGTAGAAGTTGTCATGTCTCGTGTTTCATCAAGAGTGGTTTATCAGAGGAGGAGGCGGATATTGAACATTTTCTATGATTGGACCCTTACAGAGAAGGGCTGTTTTCTGCTTTCTGTATCCCCAGACCAGAAACAGTTGCGCTGACTTTGAAAATTGTCATTTATCCTCATAATTCGATAGATTTCAGGCCTTTAGAGAACAAGGCTTTTTGGCGTGCAGTCAGTTATGGGAATGGGACAAAATATGACTATCAGAAAAAATGTATTAATCCTGCTCCAAAAATAGCAGTCTATTTGTAGGACCGTAATCTTCCCAGCCATGCAGGATTTGGTCCCCGCTCTCAGGTACATGAGAAGTTGGGAAGTGAGTGTTTTGGGTGAATTCAATGACATACTTTATTTGTTCTGGCAACATAAACTCCTTTGATAACCAGCGTAACCATTTCGATGAGCTATAAGCAGTGAGAGCCGACTTGGGAGTACGAAACCGAAGCCTTTTACTGTTACAGTAGCTTAGGAAACATGTTAATTTTAATAATTGGTGGTGGAGGTGCTGGATCGGAAAAGATGCTGCGATTTGATCTTTAACTCATTTTTCGCTTAGAGGTAATTTTTGCCCTCTTTCAGATGTCTTCATGACCCAGTTTTCAGCCCTTCAGACCTCCCGCTCTGTGAGAACACGACGCTTGGCTGCAGCTGAAGAGAATATTGAAGTGGCTCGTGCTGCCCGCCTAGCGCAAATCTTCAAGGAAATATGTGACAGCATCATATCCTATAAAGGTGAAGGTGACACTCCTAAAAAAAATCTCCACGGAGACTTTTTCAGCCTCTGGAACAATGGACTCTCTGAATAGAAAATACTAGGGGAAAAAAAGAGTTTATTTTGGGATGTTAAATAACCTTCCTTTTTTTTTTTTTCCTCTTTCTCCTGCTCCCAGTAATCACTTTACTTTATCCTAAACCCCTTCCTCTGCCAGCAGAATCTGCAGGTGGTGCTGTCCTTTTAAATCGATGTTTCAGTAGTTCATCAAAATGGTACAATTGACAGAGTTGCAAGGAAGCCGTCCTCCGTTTTGATATGTGTAGTCTAATTACAGCAACCAACTTCTAGAAATGCAAAAGCTTTTCAATTCCCTGTGCCTTAGGTAGCAGAAGAGCCTTTTGTGAAGCTAGATTGAGTGGTGTTGGTTACTTGTCTTTCGGAGTTTTGCTCAAGTTGGTAAACTGTGTGTTGCTGTTGCAGATTCCTCCCGGCAGGCTCTCGCAGCTCCCCTCTTGAACCTACCCCCAAAGAAAAAGTAAGTACTTGCTTCTCGGAGCAACCCGTAGTTTTCTATAATGGATTTGCACAGCTTTGAATTGCTAGGGAAAATGACATCGTGCATGCGTTCCCATCGTAGAAATGCAGACTATTATGAGAAGATCTCTGACCCGTTGGACCTCGCCACAATTGAGAAACAGATCTTGACTGGCTATTATAAAACGGTGGAAGCTTTTGATGGGGACATGCTGAAGGTCTTCCGGAATGCAGAGGTGAGGCTCTCTCTGGCCTTAAAGCTATTGCACAGACAGTGGGGATATACCCTCATTTAGTGCTCTTGCTGACTTGCAGTAAGAAAAGAAGAAAGATCTTTTGGAGAAAGGGAACTTGCGATGATGATCTGTTTCTGATGAACAGACATTGATAGCAATTCATGTTCTTCAGCCTACTCTTAGTGCTCTTCGGTTGCCTTGTCAGACAAATAGAAGGTCAAGAACATGCGTGAATAGCTAACCTGAAGAAATTTCAGTATTTTTTGTAAGAGGTGCCTTGTTCTTCAGTGTCACATGTAAGATACATGGACCTGCTGCTCGTAAGAAGGGAGCCGATGGCCAGGTCTATACCCCACTTGTGGATGCAGCTTTAGTGAAGACACCTTTAAGGGTGCAAGCAGACAGGGGAGTGCACCAAAAGCATGGAACCTGGAAAAAAAGGAAATCTTTGTTTCTTTGTTTTGTTTTCATTCAGAAATATTATGGCAGAAAATCTCCAACTGGGCGCGATGTGTGCCGGCTACGGAAGGCATATTATAACGCTCGCCATGAGGCGTCTGCCCAAATTGATGAAATTGTGGGAGAAACAGCAAGTGAAGCCGATAGCAGCGAGACGTCGGTCTGTGAAAAAGAAAACGGGCACGAGAAGGACGAGGATGTGATCCGTTGCATTTGTGGCCTTTACAAAGACGAAGGACTCATGATCCAGTGTGAAAAGTGCATGGTGAGGCAGGGGAATGCAAAATGGAGCCTGTTCTCCGTAACGAGTGGAACTTCTACAGTTTCCATGTGGCTCGTAGCATTATTTACTTCTTCAGACCTTCATTTCCTCTCTGAAAGCGTTGAGAGATTCTGTTTTCACAGAGGAAATGCAACTTGCATTTCTATATCGAGGAGCTAGCACTTCTCTGCACCTGCCAGCAGCTCCTGTCTTTAGGCAAATTAATTTGAACAATTGTGGGCTCTTACACAAACGGTTGCACGGGGATCTTGTCTGTCTTCTGACATAGTGTGAAACACTTCAAAGAAAATCTTTAATTTCCTTTGGGGAGCTTGCTTTCTTGCTTTCCTTAATATTTTTTGAGAAAAAGCAATTTGTAAGTAAAATCTATGGCAGGAGTTGCTAACTGGGCTATTTTTGTTTTTCTAGGTCTGGCAGCACTGTGACTGTATGGGTGTGAATTCTGATGTTGAACACTACTTGTGTGAGCAGTGTGAACCTCGATCTGTGAATAGGGTAAAAAAAAAGTTTCCTCTTCATTACTACAGTTATAAACTAAAGCAGCTGTTGCATTTATAGTTATTGAGATCAGTGAGACCAGTGTGAGATTCTCACTCCATAGTGTAGCTTCCTTGGTTTAGATTTAATCACATTAAGTGTCAATTCTTCTTCTCTATCCACTTCTGCGTATTTCCGAAAGGATTTCAGCCCCGTTTTTGCACTGATTATGGTGGGCATCTCAGAAATTCCTTCCTTTTTTCTTTTTTCATCCAGGAGGTTCCCATGATTCCTCGTCCCCATTATGCCCAGCCTGGCTGTGTTTATTATATATGCTTATTACGGGATGATCTGCTGCTGCGCCAAGGTATGTGCTAACTCCGGTGGCTGCTGTGGTTTCCATCAGATAAGAGTGTGCAGAGATTTCTGGCATCACCCTGTTTGAAATGCTTTTATCTTTTTACGAGTAGAAAGCTGCGCTCTTTGCTATTATGGGAGTGACACATAGTAAGAGTTCTCACAGAGTGGTTGATGAAGAAACAGTGATTACCTTTAGCACAGATAGGGCTCTCCTCCTGGCCAGAGAAGGAAGGTGCTGAGCCAACTCCTGGTAGTTAACATTTAGAAGTAAAGACGAAGGCGGCTATTGGGCCTTCAGTATTTTAGTGTAGAATGGTCATCAAAACGTCAAATTTATTGCTTGTTTGTTCCCTAAAGTGTATTCTTTCTGGACGTTGCTTCAAAGCCCTGAGTCTTTCAGGGGCAGCTCCACAGCCACATAATTCAGTACACTGGTTATTATTTTTTTTATTTCATCCTACAGATACATACAAGGTTAGAAAGACGCCTGTATAATTATTAAGAGAACTCCTCTTGAATGAGTAAAACTAGTTGGTACATTTGCTAGAGAGGAATGGCAGAGTCTTCAGGAAAGTGGAGAATTAGAAAAAAAAAACCAACAAAAAACCGCCAAAGAACACTATATTCTTTATCCCCTCTGCAGTATTCTAGAATTTGCACTCAGTCTTCATTTTGCATTGCTGCTCTGCATTTTCTGTCCTGTCTAGAGTTCAGCCATTTGGTTTTCTCACTTTTTGTTTTGTGCTGGATTCCTTCTGGAGAGTAGCTCACTTTCTAGGGTTGTATTGGGACTTCCTTTTGCGTTTTCTGTTAAAATGCGTTATGTTTTAGCTGGGCTTCGCGGCACCTTCCAGTCATTCATAGCATGAAGGTAATTTTTGTCAGGACATGTAGTATTTCATTCACATCCCCGTAGTTTGATCTTGGTGACTTTAAGTAGAGAAATGGTAGTCCTTACGCGCGTAAACTCCATGTACCATCAGCAGAGGACAAAGGAGACCAAACTGCTGCTATCAGGCACCTGCAGTTACAGGGAACAGCTTAAGCAAGGAGTGTAGCCAGAAGGTGCTGGAAAGGAATACACTGCTACCGTAGAAAAAGGGGAAATCTATGGATCCATTGCTGGTCCCAAGTTCTCCACCGAAAGTTCTGAGGCATGACACCTTCCTGTAGAAATTGGGATGCAGACGCACAGGCGTATAAGGCACCTTGGAGACAGTAGAAGACAGTTTGTTACTCCCTCTGGTTTCTAAAAGGTCATTTACAGAATTCAAAGCAAAAGAGACCGTAGTGACCTTCAGCCCTACAGTCACTACACACGTAGGCTATTACGTATTTCCGATGTGTTGTGTATTAGAGGCTGATCTTGCAATAAAGACCAAAAGTGCTTTTGACCATTGCCTTCCTTTGTAAGTCGGCCCACCCTCGCTGCTGGGGAGTTGTGTTGAATTAGTTTGTCTTCCAGAGAACTCCTGTTTTTGAGGAACGAGGCTGAAAAGCTTCCAGCTGTATGAGTGCACGCACTCTGCTGTGATCACATCCCTCTAAATAAGTGAAGGTCCTTCAGTCTCCAGTTAGAGGACTTGGGTTTTAATTTCGAATTAGATCTTGGCACAGGTTGCCCAGAGTGGGTGTTGAGGCCCCATCCCTGGAGGTGTTCAAGGCCAGGCTGGAGGTGGCCTTGGGCAACCTGGGCTGGTGGGAGGTGTCCCTGCCTATGGCAGGGGGGTTGGAACTCGATGATCTTCAAGGTCCTTTCCAACCTAAACCATTCTATGATTCTATGATTCTACTTGAGGTTGTTGAGTTATATACTGCAGATGTGGTTCCTCTGCAAAAATCACCGAACAAAAAACCAGGAGGCTATGCAAATGGATCTGATCCTCTGGTCCATTGCGTCATGCAGAGGGAATAAGGAGTTCCACCTCAGATGTGAGTTGAGAAACAGAAGTCAAAATGGATCTTGGAAAACCTACACAGCCAGTATTCGTCATAAGTCGCCGTCTCTGATGCACCAGCAATAGCAGCCGCATTTCTTCCTCGAAACCACGGAACGATAAAGTCCCTTTTGAGACAGAGGGGGAGCTATTTCAGTAGTCAGTAACGTATGGATAAACTTGAATTGAAATGAAGCTTCCTGATCCTTAGGGCAAGAGAGTATCCGTGTAAATTTCTTTGTGAATACTCCTTTTTTAGTCAGGTACAATAAGTACTAGAGTTGCTTTGTTCTTGCTGAAGAGGTAGGGAAAAAGAGTTGAAAGCAGCTGATTTAAAATAACAGCCAAAAATAGGTGGTGTTATTTACCTTCTTCTTGGGGCCAGCGCCTGCTCTCAGCACGTACCTTACTTTTTTTCCTGTACAAGTCTTTTAAAGAAATTAGGGAGGTGGGTTCCTTAAAAGTAATCCTTAACTTACTAAAATGAAGATGTTACTGTCCCAGCCTTAGTTCAGATAGTAAGAAGAGCTGACGCGATGAGTGAGCGCAGACTAATCACTAACAAACAGGCGCTGAATCCTCTAAGCGCTTGCGCTCCGCTGGCTGATGTGCAAACCGCTGTCGCTCTGTCTCTCCTTCCCACAACTACGGCTTCTATTTGTTTAAGAGGGATCCTGGCGTACCAGAAGGTTTAGAAGCTGGCTTTGTGGTTGTAGGCAGATGTCAGTGGTCTAAATCAGATGATTTTTTTCATAGCGCAACGTGTTGGACTCCACCGTTGCAGTGACAGGTGACAACGTAGCACCTTAAAGCGATTTTTGCGTGTGAGAAGTCCTTAGGAACATCTTTTAAACTTATACAAGATTGATAAATGAGAATATATTTATGAAAATATAGTTACACGCCCCTCACTTTAATCCGAAATTTGGTTATAAGCTAAGGGAGAACAAAACTGAGGTGTTCGTGAACCTGGGGCCACGCTGTACCTGGTGGTTCCCTGGCGTCTTTTTACTGAGCTGTGGAGGTAATAGAGACCGAACCTGCTAATTAAATAACAGTAGTGTACGTGGAAGGAAAATAGACGTAACTACACATACACAAAAATAGGTAGGTACTTAGGAGGAAAAAATCCAGGAGTCCTTGCAGTTTAATGGAAATGTAAGAGAAATGTTCGTCGTGAGTCAAAAAGGCAAACTGAGTATCAGAAATTATTATGAACGAAATAGAAAAAGTAATTGTGCCATTCTGTAATCTTACAGTGTGTGTGTGTCTTGCATGCTGTTCTTGTCCTCCCATCTCAAAAAGAGTATCTTACTACTTGTGAAAACAAGCACGATGGCAAGGATAATCAGACATGAAACATCTTTGGTGTGAACAAAGTCTACGCAGATCATTTGGAGGGTGATATGATAAAGGTCTGTGAAATCACGAGTGGCATAGGACAGTGCAACAACGCAGAGATTAGGGAACAAACACTGAAATTAGCAGGCAACATATTTAAACAATAGGAAGTATTTCTTTTACAAAAACATAACTAAACTATGGAAAGCATTGCAACAGGAGGTTTGAGAGGTCAAAAGTATAAATGGTTCCAAATAGATGAGGCAGATTCTCGGAGGAAGGATTAATGGCTGCCGATTTCTGTGCAGCTGTAGCCTTTAGCTCGAAAAGGCCGTAAAACGCAGATTGAAGGAAGGCTGAAGGGGATGCCATGGGAAGGCTTTTCCTCTGCACGCCTTATTCCTATGCTTTTTCCTCCTAAACATCTGCTACTGCCCGCTTTGCTAGCCAGAATGCGACGCTACGTGACCATTGATCTTGCCCAGGGTAGTTTTTCTTAAGTTTTCATGTTTTGGGACTTCCCAGGTTTTCGTTCGTTGTAAGATAAATAACAGAAAAGATGGAATTGATTTTTAAATACTATATACTAAATTCAATGATAGTTTCAGCAATACTTTGAGTTTCCCAAATGTTTTCCCTCTGAGACTCTTCAAGTTCTTTGTCAACATTATTGATTAAAGCTTTTTCCCTAAAGGAGAAGGGCTTTTTGACTGGAGCACTGTATTTTCACCCCGTCAGATGATAGTCATGGTCGCAAAGAAGGGTGCCGTGTACGAGTCAGAACGGCAGTCGAGTCGGGGGGGTGGAGAGGAAGTGCTTTTAATGCCATTTCACAGATCAGAGCAGAGAAATTAAAGAGTTAATTCGCTCATGGGACGAAATGAATAAACAGAAGTTTAGGGACCTGTTTAGGGTCCTTTTTTTCCCACTTAGGAAAGACTTTTTTAGTTACCTGGAGTGTTGTTTTGTTCAGCCCGTTTTGAGTTCTGTTTACCTTTCCTGAGCCACGCATCTTACCTGAGTTCTGCTGAGGCTTGGGGCTTCTCCGTCAACAATTCATTTTCTCAATAATAATCTTCTCTCTAAGTGTCTTCTCTCTCAAATCTTTAAGATTTAGTCTTTCAACATTGCAGCTATCACTAAGTTCTACACATTTTCCTAATCAAAACTTATTTTTTTCCATGTCCTGCGGTCTGTCATAATTTATTTTGATTCATTACATGTTATTGTTTTCAGTCTGGGTGTACAATTCAAGTTATGTTTACTTCTTGCTGTAAAGCTTTGGTGAAAATGGTCGAGGGAACCTTTCCTCCTTTAGCGGGTTCTGCGTTGGTTCTGCATCACTCTTTACAACTCAACATTAGGTAGCTCTGTCGGGTTAGTTTTAATGAAACCGTTTACTCCTCTATTTATGGTGTGCTGGACTCATGAAGAGTTCTTTACAGGTGTGTATTTTTGTGCCTGTTGCCAGGTGATTGTGTTTACCTGATGAGAGACAGCCGGAGAACTCCAGACGGACACCCCGTCAGGCAATCCTATCGGCTGCTGTCCCACATCAACAGGGAGAAACTCGATATTTTCCGCATTGAAAAACTCTGGAAAAATGAGAAGTATGTTCAAGGCGTCTTTTGAATTTGAGCCGTTCCGTGCAGCTACCTGTCAAAACACAGTCGTTTTGTGGAAGTCTTGTCATAGCTTAAAAATGCAGGACTGAACACGGTTCGGTTACAAAGGGTTGATGATTTCCCACTCGTCTCTGCCTGTGTTCCGCAACTGCGGAGTGAAGACGAATAAGGTTGGAGGTTTAAGGAAGGGATAAGAGATACAAGTTGATGCGCTGTCCTCGCTGTTGGAACAGGCTGAGAATACGCACCGACAGCTGAATTGGCTCAGCTAACGATCGCTGCATTGCTAAGCCACTGTCACGTGATTAAATGCATCTGCCCCAAAGATAGCAGCACAGCGTGTCTACTGTGTTCATAAAAATCACACTAGGAGTATTTCTACTTACTGAAGGCGATGAAGTTGAATGTGTAATATTCGTGTGACTTCGCTTTTGATCATGGTCATTGCAAAACTGCAAGATAGATAATCCAAATTTGAGCGGAGGGCATTAAGTAAAGTTGTATCATGGGCTTATAAAAACAGTCCTTTCTTTTTCCTTCTGTTTCTCTTTTTCTCTTACCTTTACACCTTCAAACAGAGAGGAGCGGTTTGCATTTGGTCATCATTATTTCCGTCCACATGAAACGCATCATTCCCCTTCTCGAAAGTTTTATCACAACGAGCTCTTCCGGGTGCCGTTGTATGAAATAATCCCCTTAGAGGCCGTGGTGGGAACGTGCTGTGTTCTTGACCTATACACCTACTGCAAAGGTAAGGAAACTCAACGGGATGAGAAATTAAATAGAATACACCTTTCTAATAATTTGGGAAGTACGCTAAAATAGTAACTGCTGCAAAAAGGCTGTAGCCAATGTTTACAGGGTATCAGAGCTGAGGAAGTGATATTGCTTTAGCACTGGGACGGTGATTTGTGTTTGAAGAGCGCCAGTACTGACGAGACAGCAGCAGGGTGGGATTATGGCGGGCAGGGAAAAGAGAGCGATGGTAGTTGGTAATGGTTTTTGTAAAAGTTTGGGTACTATTTGATTAGAGTATACAGGTTTTCCTCTTAAATTGAACGTGCAGTGTGTCCACTGTGATGATTCTGAATGAAGGAGAACGACCAGGAATGCCTGCCATCCCACGGAACAGCTCTGACAGCCCCCTACTTCTCTGACACCGCGTATGGCTTGTTCTTGTTGCGGCGTACTATGAATCCTCTTCAGTCTGATTAATGTTTTTTCTTATGGCATTTGTTGTGAAACTGCAGGGAGGCCAAAAGGCGTGAAGGAGCAGGATGTATATATTTGTGATTACCGCCTTGATAAATCAGCTCATCTCTTCTACAAGATCCACCGGAATCGTTACCCTGTCTGCACCAAGCCCTATGCCTTTGACCACTTCCCCAAGAAACTCACGCCCAAGAGAGACTTTTCAGTAAGTGTTTCTTCTCTTAGCTGCCTTACTTTTTACTAGAAGACGGCACGTAGTTTTGGAAAGCCCTTGGCGCTCTGATTATGAATGAAGCTTGGTAAATCTAAGGACGCTGACACATAAGCATACACAGTCTGGATGAGAAGTCAGCTGGAAAGAAAGCTTGGAAAGAAGAAGTGACTGTAGACAGAGAATATGCAGTTCAAAGACAAACAGACTTTGAACGAATGGTGATGTATAAGTTTAGAGATTGTGGTTTCTGACTCAAATCTAGACGCTAATTTCATTTAAGCCGTTCCTGAGTGAAGGAAGTCTTAAAACTCACTCTTCAGCCACAATTCTGCAACTGTAAAAGAATTTTATATGTCTTAGAGAATTGCACAACATACAGTCCAATGTGAGTTTGTTAGCCTGTCTCTGTCCGGCTTTATTTCCTTTGGTGTAATCACTCCATGTCTTGATAAACTTGCTTAAAAAATGGATTTCAGCAGTACCTTTGTATAGTGATTCCCAATATAGAAAAACGGTATTTTCCTATTTCCATTTCCCTGCTCTGTCAAATGACATACTGCTTGCTTTATGTATAATTCTCACTGAAAATGGATATCTTATCGAAACAACACCAGACAGATAGGCAGCAAAGTCATGAACTACAGTGTCCCTTAACATCCTCCATCTCAATATCTGTTCGTTTCACTGTCTCGTTTTCCCCTATTCCATGGAAGTAGCAACTCTTCATTGTGTGTGTCCTCCTACACAGCACTGCTTTGTCTCTGAGCACAGAGGTATTGGATCTGGCAAATCTTTTGCAAGTAAGCACTTTTCTTCCTGGAAGCAGAGAGATTTTTCTAGTGAGTTTAGAGATGGTTCCAAACTTCTGCTGTGCGGAAAGCAGAGGTGATTTTTATCGCGATGGTCTATGGGCTGAAATTTATTTAGAAGATATGAAGAATCAGATAAGTCTGGCTCTAATTTATCCTCATGATATGGTTATGCCTTCTTTGAATTCATCTGGCGTGCGAGATATGCCGGCCGTGCACTGGCATTTCCAGCGTCGGATAGGCGAGTCCTGTGTTGGTACTTCCAGAACATTTGACAGACCAGCGCTTTCTTCCCCTGTGAGTTTTAGTTGGTATTAACCATAACCTTTATTGTTGTTACAGCCTCATTATGTACCAGACAACTACAAGAGAAATGGAGGCAGGTGAGTCTTACCTACCAGATTGCTCATTGAAAAGAGATGAGATAATCCCCTTTGTTTGTCAAGTGTCCGCTCTTGTCCCCTGGGTGCTATGTAAATAAGTGTAAATTATTAAAAGCAACTCTCTAAGCTTTCAAAGAGATAAAAGGGAACAAGTGAGGAGGGATAGAGTATAGAAGCAGCCCTAGTGTTCCTTAATAAGAGGACAGAATCTGTTTTGAAAGTCAGCAAAAGCAGCTGAATGTGGGAGATGGCAGAGCCCAGGACAAGAGCTTCAGCCTTCCTGCACCCAGCGGCATCGGATCCCGAACACACCGCCCACCTTCGCGTTGCCGTGAGAGCCAGGGCTGACTCCTTCGCTCTCTTCTGTTAGAGACTTTAAAAATACCCGTCAAGAGCCATGACTGTTGCCAAAAAACACCAGTGAGTGCTGAGCTCAACTACTTTGCAAGATAAAAACCTTTACAAATTGAAATTTTAAAAAGCGGTTTGTTTTTGAAAGACTGCATTTGGTGGTATGCAAAATAACAGGAGGTTACGGGAAAGCAGCCCCCGTAGGTAGTAACTGATGGGCTTCCTGAAGTGACTGAAGGCCCGCGTTAAGTCAGATGACTGAGATTCCAGAAAGCCCCTACCTACTGGGAAGCCCCCGACTCACTAGTAATTGGCCTTTCAGGTGAGTGTCTGAAAAATTGTGGTATTTAAACCCTTCTTTTCCCTGCTAGATCGTCCTGGAAAACAGATCGCTCAAAACCACAGATTAAAGACTTAAACCAAGAAGAAGATTCTCTTCCACTTATTGAGGATGTATTAGGAAACCAAGATCAGACTTCAAGTGAGATGCCCGGTCTAGAGGAGCCGGAAAAAGAGGCAGTCTCTGGTGAGACCTGTGAAACGGATAAAAAGGTGGAAGAAAGCAATTCCGACACGAGGCAGCTGTGCACTCCGGAGGAAAGGCGGCACGTTCAGAGAGAGAGACTTAATCAAATCCTGCTAAACCTCTTAGAGAAAATCCCAGGGAAAAATGGTGAGATTTTATGCTATGATTACACGGTAGCATTTCTTCTACAGGTTTGTTTTCAGTTCGCTGAAGACCATGTTGATAAAATAAGTGGCTTTGTCTGAATTTATTGCTAGTGGACATTATTAATAATTAGTTTTCTTTGCAGCAATGTTTTCTTTTGCTACAGTAGCAATTTCCACTAAATCCGACTTAAATCTTTTACGACTGACACTGTGTTTTATATAATATTTTTAGTAACCACAAAAACTTTCTGAAGGCAAATTCCCCCCCATCATTCTGTGTTTACAACTGAAAACTTAACTGACGTGCAAAGAAAGACTGAAGAGAATTTGGAAAGTCTCTTTTGACCTTTAATGAGCTTTCCCTTAGGTTTTAAGTAACCTTTGCAGGTGTTGTCTAAGCTGTGGCATAAGGGTGCAGTGGTTACACGGGTTAGGTACGTCTTTGTTTTTAATTTAAAGCGTAGGATGAGGTCTGTCCAGTCTCTGCCATGTTCTGGGAGTTAATGCAGAGCGGGGCCAGAGGAGCCCCGGAGCTGCTGCGAGGGCTGGAGCCCCTCTGCTGGGAGGACAGGCTGGGAGAGTTGGGGGGATTCAGCCTGGAGAGGAGAAGGCTCCGCGGAGACCTCAGAGCCCCTTCCAGTGCCTAAAGGGGCTCCAGGAGAGCTGGGGAGGGGCTCTGGGTCAGGGAGGGGAGCGATGAGACGAGGGGGACCGGTTTGACACTGAAAGAGGGGGGATTTAGGGGAGATAGCGGGGGAAATTCTTCCCTGTGAGGGCGGTGAGCCCCTGGCGCAGGTTGCCCCGAGAAGCTGTGGCTGCCCCATCCCTGGAGGTGTTCAAGGCCAGGTTGGATGGGGCTTGGAGCAACCTGGGCTGGTGGGAGGTGTCCGGGGATTGGAAGTAGGTGATCTTTAGGGTCCCTTCCAACCTAAACCATTCTATGACTCTATGACTCATAGAATAATTTAGGTTGGAAGGATCTTTGGAGGTCATCTGGTCCAAACATGACTCAGAGCAGGGCTAACTTCAAATTGCGCAAGGTGTCCCGTGGAGTTTTGAGTATCGCTGTGGATGGAAACATCCTTGAAAGAACCGTGGATAGGGAAATAGGAAAACTGTTACTCGTATCGCCGCCTTTTACCTAAAGCCTGTGGTCTGTTGCAGCTATTGACGTCACTTACTTGCTGGAGGAAGGATCAGGAAGAAAACTGAGGCGGCGCACTCTCACCATCCCGGAGAGCAGCTTCAGGAAGTGATGCCACGAGAGGAAGCTGCGGTCTGGAGTCTGCTACAAGGTCTGCTGAGGACTGAGGGCAGGAGCCCAACTTCCTCTGCACCAGCCAAGGAAAAGAGAGCAGCAGAAAACTGACAAATATACAAACAGTTAGCACTTAGATGTCTGGGTTGGCAGGTCGCCCTGCCCTGCTCTGCAGTGCTCTTATGGTGTGTGTGTTGTTGGGCGTGCCTTGTATTGATGTTAGGTACTGAGAAAAACCTCGTGGTTATTGTCCAGGATGGTCAAATTTAATTTATTTTTGCTTGATATTCCCACCCAGAGGAGAGAAAGAAAAAAAAAAAAAAAGATTAAAAAACGGGGAGGTGAGAAGGAAAAGGACTGGCTTACTCTGATGAGAATATTCCCCACGTTCACCAATTAACCTGTGATTGTACGAGATGCTGTCGGCACCACCGTGGCCCATGGCAGTGAGCGAAAACCAGAGGGGGAGGGTGAAGGCCCAGTGGCTTAAAATGAAAGGCTGCCCTAAAGTTGTGGCCTCTGATTTGCACAAGTTCCAAGAAGAGAGAAACGTACCCAAACGTGCGAAAGGTTCACCGCGGAACGGCCGGTGCACGCGTGTACCTTTGGTCTGCGCCAAGGAGAAGCTTCCGAAGTCGCCTTGGAGCAAAGCAGGAGTTGGCTGGTTGAGGCACTTGTTCTGCGTCGTAGCGGGGGGAGGGGGCGGGCGGGCTGTGATTTATTTTTTTTTTCACTTTTTTCTGCAGAGAAAATTTTATAAAGCGAGAGTCAAATCCTGACAACACCATTGCTGTTGGTTTTTTTGATAAGCTGTGGTTCTTGTGTGTCTAGTGTGTTGTGCAAATTAAAAACCTGTTAAAAGAAAAAGAAAAAAAAAAAACACAAAAAAAAAACCCAAAACAAAAAGGAAACCTTCACTACATGAACCGTCAAGCAGTATTCAGAGCGAGTATTTGTTGTGAACTGTAGAATATATCAACTTGCTAACACTATTCTTGTGTTCTGGTTGTACAGCTTAAAATGTCCGTCTCTTAAATTAAGAGACAGCGTATCTGGCACCGCCCTCTCTCTCTGCCCTGCCGAAAAGTATTATTCCCGAAAGCGACAGCCGAGGCACCGATTCCTCGCCGCAGGAAATCGCCGGTGCCGTCGCGTAGCCCGAAGCGGGGCTGCGGCAGGACCTGTCCCCCGCGACCTTCCCGGCGCGCGGAGCCACGGAGCTGTGGCAAAGGGAGGGGGTGGGCGGCGTACGCTGCCCCTTAAAATGGCTTTGCTTTTTTGTCTTTCAGACGTACATATGCATATACGGTCCTGTTTTAGATGTTCTTATAAGAAAACCAGTTTTTAATGTGCCAAGTTGTATATATCTGCTGCGTGGATGTAAAGCAATACAGTAGTTACATGTTCCTTTTTAATGGACCAAGCTTGTCCTAATGTACATTCTTGTTATTATTATAATTATTTTACTCTTAGTGGAACATGACTCATTCCATTAACTTTTATGTGTTGATTTAAAAAGAAAAAAAAAAAAAAAAAGAAAGGAAAAAACCCTTTAAGAAAAAATATTTTATTAAAAAAAAAAGAAATAAGAAAATAGTTTGGAATATTTTCTTACTGTAGAGAAGCACTGTACAGTACAAGGAACCCTGAGTATAAAATACTCGTGCGTGTAGTAGGAATATCGCATGTCCAAAATCTTGAGTTGTCTCATTTAGTTTAAAACAGAAATCATTGTCTCAAATGGTGTTAAACACTAAAAAGTTTTTAAAAAATAAAGTGCGTACAGAAGCGAGACACTAGCTCTGTCATTTTATCTTTCTTTTGTTGAAAGACTAAACAAAATGTTTTTTAGACAATCAAATGTTAGGTAAGTGCAAAGAATTGTTTTTCTTACTGGTGTAGAAATTAATGACTTTTTTTATTTTTCGGTTATTTTATAATAATGAGAAGACCGGTGTGTCACCAGGATCGCTGTTTTAAGACCAGGAAGCACTACATTATTGCAAATAGATATGAACTCTTAGTCTGCATGGGTGTAGGCTGTGTGATTGCTGAAAATAAATGCTGCTAATATATTTCCTTTTTACAAAGCATATCTAAATAGATCATTGTTTTGATGTTAATCTTTGTAAATTATGTATTACCAATTTTAACATTGGATGTAATTGCATAAAAAGCCTGCATCTCAATCCTGAGAGAGTCTAGTATTAAATGGAAAATCTTTTCCTATCGATGACTTGTGGGGTTTTCTTTGACACGGCGTGGCTTTTCTTTTCTCACCTCTTTGTTTCAACCGCCCCTCTCGCGTTCTGACTCTCTTACAGCCGCTGCTCCGGGCGCTCTCGCCCCGGCTCTCTCAGATGTGCCGGATAGGGGATGGCGTTTTGCGAGGGTTTCGTTTGATGCTGCCCGTTCTCCTGGTCAGAGCTTGGCAGGAGGGACGATGGCAGCGCGCGAAGGGAGAGACAGCAGCATCAGCACAGACGTTCCCCGGTTGGCAGTCAGATCCGTACAGGAACCACTAAATCTACACATGTAGTGCCTGTTCCCAGGACATAAACCCCCGGTTCCTCGAGACGTCGCCTCCCACGCCTGCGGAGACAGCAGGTTCGGTTCTCAGCATCGTCGCCGCGTCATGGGGGCGGTGCGCTTAGCACCGCCCATACTGGACCAGAGTCACGTCGGTGCCGCGCACCGCAGGGTACGTTCCCTCTGTCCCCAAAAGGTCGGGGCAGCCAGGACGGCGCGGGGGCATTGGGATTGCTGGGAGCTGTTGGCCCCATCGCGGACCGTCGTCCTGCCCTCTGCCTCCCGGCACGCGGCAGCACGCGCGGAGCTTTTCGTCCCTGCGAACCGGCCCGCAGCTCCTTCGAGCCTGGCGTCTCCTCCAGTAGCCTCTGTTGGCACTGATGAGATTTGGTCCTTACAAATCTTTCAGGATTTAAACTTCCTCTGGTTCAAAAGCCGTGTCTGGGAATAAGTTTGGTGACTATTTGCGTTGGTCACTCGGGAATGAAACCGCTTCTCAATGACACACACACACACACCCCCCTTGAATGTAACTTGATTTTTATTTTTCCGTTTCCTAGCCTGAATCTCTGCGGTCATTAAAAGGCCGTGCTTGACCTGTACACTTGTCGTCCTTTTGACCCAGCGATTGTAGTGCGCTTTTTTTTTATGAAAAAAGGTTGAAAAGGTGCCTGGATTCGCCTCCTGCTGCCTTGACCCCCTTTCAAAGTCCAGAGGCAGCTGTGGAATTCCATCAATCCAACCTACTTAAGGCAAGCCAAATGACGTTCCGATTAAGCTATAACGTCCCTTGTCTGGGAGTAAAAATTCCAGTGAGAGAAATTCAAATGGGAACGGATCAAAAGAGAGCGGTGGTGTCCCCGAAGCAGAACAGACCCTGTTGGCCGCAGCGGGGGCACCTCGGCCACTAAAAGGCTGAGCTGTGTGGCTGAGGCCGTAGGAGAGGGCACGGGGCCAAACAGTGCCCGTAGGACGGGCTGCCATCGCCTGGCGGCCCTTGGCTGGGTGCTCTCCAGCGCGTCCACCTCTCTCTCCTAGTGGGGAGCCCAGTAGGAAATGTAAACGGTGTGGGATGTCGTCGCGGTTTAGGCCAAATCGGCTACTGGGGACCTGGGGGACCCCAGATGGGACTGACAGATGCTCCCCTCTACCCCTCTTCAGAGAGAGAGGCAGAGGAGGAAAAAAGAGAATTATGAGTTTAGAAAGAACTAAACTACTTTAATGAAATATTAATAATGAAATAAAAAGAAATAATGAAAAATATATACAAAACCGTATCAAGCTCCCGAGATGACAATCACGACACCGGCTGGCACTGGGCCAGTCCCAGGCTGGACTCGGTGACGGACGGGAACCGGATTCCGGATCTGGATTCGGGATCGGGATCACAGGCAGACGGACAGAGTCCTCCTCAGACGTCGGCCATTGAAGGAAGAGCCCCGACCCTTTGATCCATCAGCTTTTATACTGAGCATGATGCAGATGGGATGGAATCCCCTGTTGGTCAGTTTTGGGTCACCTGTCCTGTCCGCTCCTCCCTGCAGGTGGGACCCCACTATGCTTTTTCGCTTCCGACCTTCCAACGGGGCAAACAACAAAGTTGGTTGGCCTTGGGGGTTACAGCAATGAGTATAAGCAGAGCCTCTCTGCACCCCATGCCTGGGCATCAGCTATAAACATTGGTCTTACCACTCTGAGAGAGTGACCATTGTNCCCCCCCCCCCCCTGCTGAAACCCTGAGACTCAGTAAAAGGATTAGTTTAATTTAAATAAACCAACCGACCAACCAACTTGAACCTTTACCGGCGTAAAGGCACCGGGGCCGGTTAGCGGGCGGCCGGCGTGACGCACGCTTTGCCAGGGTTATTTCTGGCTCCGGGCTCTCTGCGCCTCCTGGCACGCTGCAGGAGCTCCGCGGGCAGCGCCTGACCTTGGGGTGCTGAGCACAGCCCCGGCACCCGCACGAGCATTTACTCACCAAACACCCGGAGGGGTGGGGGGGGGGAAGCACGTGGCCATTTCCAGCACCCACCCCACCGCGATCCATTCACGCATGTCGATAATGAGTCAGAACCTTTATTTCCAGCTTTTTCCCCCCCTTGGAATAAGCTTATTCCCGTGGTGATGACTATTTACAGAGTGTTGGGACTGTGCATCGGCAGCTGGGACCGGCCTGGGCCACCAGCCCCAGGGCAGAGCGGTGGCGGTGGCGGCGGTGGCGGCGCTGGGACATGACAGCACAGAGACATACGGGACTGCGAGTACCGCGCGGGGACAGGGCCCTTCCCTCCCCCGGCACAGGCGTGGGCAGCAGCTGAGGAAACACGAGCGAGAGCAGTCCCCGGTGAAGTGCCAGCAGGTCTGCGGTGGTGGTGGTGGGGACGGGGACGCGCAGCGATGGCTGACGGGATGCACCCGCGGCAGGCGGGAACGTCACGTGAACGAGCAGCAGCGACGACGGGGAGCAGGGCAGGGTCCCCTGCGGGACTGCCGGCCCCGGAGGTGGTGGAGGCCCGGAGGTGGTGAGGCCGTGGCAGGAGACGGGCTCTTCCCGGAGGTGGCGTCTGCTTCCGCAAGCTCGGTTGGTGCCTCAGGTCTCCTCCACCTCCTCACAAAATGAGCGACGTGTAGCCGACAGGAACTAGGCCGGTGTTGTTTCCATGGCAGCAACGGATCCAGTCTTCATCCACGGTGGAGAGCAGCTGCAGGATGTCCCCTTTTTGGAAGCTCAGGTGACCGTCGGCGGTGCCCGTGTGATCGCACAGCGCCCGAACTGCCCTGCACAACAAACGCCATCAGGGACCACCTCCCCAGGGACCCCAGGTGGCACTGAGAGGGTCTCCCACAGCACTCGGGGGAGGTTCTGACACTGATGTGTGGCACCAATGACCCCCCCCGGGGCACAGCTGCCATCGGACGATGGATTTGATGGAGAAGCCACATCACGAAAGCACCCGGCCCTGAGTGCAGCAGCAGAGCGCGAGCAGCTCGTGCGCAGACGTGGTGGGGAGAGGCAGGTCAGAGCTGGGGAGGAGGGAGATGGCCAAACGTGGTGTGGGATGGCCACTGGCCTGCCGTGCTTGCTGGGACAGACGCTGTGCAAGCACCGATGGGCGACTTTTCTGACCTCCCACAATTTGGTCAGAGCTGCCACATGGTTTCTCCAAACAAGCTGCTATGAATCCAGAAAGTGCACAAAAGGAAAATCATAGAATGGTTTAGGTTGGAAGGGACCTTAAAGCTCATCTTGTTCCAACCCCCCTGCCCCGGGCAGGGACACCTCCCACCAGCCCAGGTTGCTCCAAGCCCCGTCCAACCTGGCCTTGAACACCTCCAGGGATGGGGCAGCCACAGCTTCTCGGGGCAACCTGCGCCAGGGGCTCACCGCCCTCAAAATGCTCAAAGTTCCCCATAAAAAACGTCTGGGAAAAAGAACTGACCACAGCCAGGCAGACACACAGGTTCACCCAAAGCTCAGCAGGAGCT
This sequence comes from Anarhynchus alexandrinus, assembly GCA_008711295.1. Lineage (NCBI taxonomy): Eukaryota > Metazoa > Chordata > Aves > Charadriiformes > Charadriidae > Anarhynchus > Anarhynchus alexandrinus. The sequence goes on along the minus strand of VUYV01000582.1, from coordinate 63,286 downwards.
GGGGGAATCCCCGGGGGGGGCAGTCAAGGTGCAAGTGAGCAACAAGGAGCGGTGCAAGCCCTTCCCTCGAAAGGCACAAGGGATACCCAGGCTGTGTCTGGAAACAGCCCCTGCTTCCCCCCCACACCCAGAAAAATCCACTGCCAGCTTCCCAGCCACGAACACCGCAGTGTCCTGCGTCACCTGTGGGCCTGGGGTGAGTCAGACGTGTTCTTCTCGGGCTGGTCTTGAGCATGGGTCTTCTCAGACGCCAGCCCCTTCACCACCCCAGCCAGGACACGCGCGCTGGGCGTCAGCCAGCTTGAAGGTCTCCTGCCACAAAGCAAAGGATGCCACAAGCTCGTCTGGGAAGCCTCTTCCCACCCATCCTGCTCAGCCCATTCAGGCAATCGAGGAGCTGACAAGCACCACTGAACCTCCACCGTGAGCTCCTGCTGCTCTAAAGGACCGATGCAACGTGATGGCAGCAGAACTTGGGACATGAGACAATCCCAGGAGCACAAACCCGGGATGACAGGCAGTACGAGACACCCCCCGCGGCCAGTGAGTCCCACGGTGGGCGCTCTGTTCGTTGCCTGGGAGAAAAACCCTTCCTCGGCACATGCCGCTTCCCCCACCCTGCCCGAGCTGGGTCTTACCTGGACCTAGCTGAGATGGTCTCAGGACTGGGAGGGAAGCTCCTGGCAGAGGGGCTGGTGGCTCCAAAGAGCCGGCCCAGCCAGCTGCCCTTGTCAGGCCCGGGAGGACCACCCGCCTCTGGGTCAGAAGGTGCCGCCCGATTCCTAGTCGCACAAGGCTCTGGGGAAACAGCCAGGAGTTTCTCTCCGGCAGCGGGATCATCTGGCTCGGCGGGTGCTCCAGCTCCAGCAGGCACGAGGAGGTCTTCGGGGGAAGAGGTCGCAGAGGTGTCAGCACTGCTGCCGGGCTTTGGACCGGAGAGTTCAGGGACAGCTTTGGTCTGAAGGAGCTGCAGCTCCGTGCCTCCGGGCTCATTCACGGCTGGTTGGGCTCGCGCAGCCTGGCCGGGGCTGGAATCCCCCGCAGCCGTCCGCAGCTTTGTCCACCAGACGAAGGGGAACTTTTCCTTGGTAGGAGCGGTGTAAACCCTGGAGGCCTGGCTCAGCTGGTCCCACCAGCCACTGAGGCCAGCCCCAGCATCCCGAGGGCCTGCCTCGGGCCCGTGGGTCTCCGGGGAGCTGTCAGCTCCCAAGAGAGCGCGACTGAGCTGGTCGCCCCACCGCAGCACGTGCTGGAAGGTCTGCTGCAGGGCGGCCCCCACCTCGGGGCCAGGGACCAGCCCACGCACAGCTGCTTGGGACTGGGACCCTGTGCTGCCCTCTGCGTCGGCCGCCCTCCCCGCAGCGTCGGGGGGAATCTCATCTTCCAGGCTTCCCCCTCCAGCACCGCTTTGGCCCTCCGGAGAATGCTGCACAGGCCCCCGAGCCTGAGCGGAGCGATGGGCAGGAGGCAGGGGTGACTCCAGCCGACGGGACAAGGGTCTGACGTCCACGGAGAGGTGGTGGTGTTCAAAGAGGAGGTCAAGGTGGAAAGTCAGTACTGAGAGGGGCTGGATGAGCAGCAGCAGTTCATCGGCGAGGTGGGGAAGAGGGCCTTGGCTCAGGGCAAAGAAGGCCGTGGGTGAATAGAGCACGGAGATTACACCTACGAGAGATGGACAGTGTTGGACAGCTGTGAAATGAGTTGCCCTTGCCCACACACCCCTCCCAGGGCCAGCCGGTCTGTCCTAGCAGGTGAGACCAGCTTCTGCTGAGAGCTGTATTGAAGATGCACCATGGAAAACGATGCCCTTATCCACGGCGGCTATCCCAGCCAAGCATTGCGGGTGGAACGGGTGTGGGATTATCACTTGGGTGGGGAGCATCTGGGCACTGTGTCCTTACCTGGGCTCTTCTGCAAGTGAGAGATCCACAGCTCCAGCTGCTTAATGCTAAACAAGACAAAGAGAACCCAGGTCAGAGCTCTCGGGACTCTGTTCCAACCTGCCATCGCAGCAAGGACAGCCTGGGTCAGCAGGACCGATACTCACTTCAAAAGACCAAGGATAAAGGCATGAAACTTCTGCCTGGTGCTGTTGAGAGGGGCGAGCGTGGCCACGTGCCAGCACAGGGAGTGGAGAGAGCGGGTGTTGGGGCCTGCGGAACACACCACATGGAGAATCACTGCTCTGGGCGCACATCCTCCCCCAGCCCAGGCTGGAAAAGGACTCCGGGCACCTTGAGATGCCAGCATCTCCAGGAGCACGTTCCTCACACCGACCTGTCTTCACGGAGGCTTCCACCACGCTCCAGGGGGAATTTTTCCTCTGGCCTGTGATAACATCCTTCTGGAACGGCTTCAGCCCGTCCTCCACCAAGGCGTAGAGCGCAGGGCAGAGGGTGTGCAGCAGCAGGTACCCCACATCTGGGCTGAGCCGGCTGTCTCCCAGCTGGGCCTGAAGGAGAGAGGCGCAAGGAGAGGAGAGGGAGGGGAACGGGAGCACCTAACGCCGAGTCTGCAGGGAGGGATGGTGGGATCCTCCCCCTCGGAGCTCCCAAAGCCCCCCCCCCGCCCAAAACCAGCACCTCCTGCCCTCCCTCCTGCCCACCCCAGCCCGGGCAGAGCCTCAGCCCAGGCCCTCACCTTCTGCACCAGGTTCCGCGCAGCGCTGAAGTGGGCGACAATCTTGTCCACGGCAGTGCTGACGGCGATCAGCAGAGCTGTGGGACAGGGGAAAGGCAGATGGCGACGGGGCAGCGGGCGGTGGCCGGGGCTGACCGCCACCGCCGCAGGGAGAAGCGGCTCCGGATGGACACGGAGCCCCGGAGAAGCGGGGGAGGAGCGGGCCGGCACCGGCTATGGGAGCATCCCGGGCCGTTGCCATGGCGACCGGGGCCGCAGGGATGAAGGACCCGCCGTTTCCTCGGGGAGGAGGTCGGGCAGGAGACACCCCCCCACCCCCCCCACCGCCGGCGAGATGCCGGGCCGGCCCCACCCCCGTTCTCCGGCTCCGCAGCTCCATCTGCCGAGCGGCGGCGGCGCCGGGCCCC
>VUYV01000582.1:42483-53656 GCA_008711295.1 Anarhynchus alexandrinus | reverse complement strand
GAGGGGGTGCAACCTGGGGGGGGGGGGGGGAGGAGGCTCTGGCTTCCTGCTGTCCCCGTGGCCCGCTGCTGCGTGGCACCCATCGGCCTTGGCGAGGGACACTGCCCTGCAGCCCCCTCCCCACCGCCTGCTCTGCTGATTGGCAATCTCCCGTTTATCCGCCGTAATCCTCTAATCTCGGCTAACCCCGGTTTAATCANCCCCGCCCCCACCATTGCAGAACACGGGGGCTTGGGGCAGAGCCACCCCATGCCACAGCCGGGTCCCCGTGCAGCGCTGGGCCCGGGGTGCTGCCAGCGTCTCTGCCGTCACCCCCGGGGCTCTGCATCCCCCCGAGACACGGTGGGAGCCAGCAGGTCCCTTCGCCTCCTCCCCAGCCCCAGCTGCGTCGGCTGCCTGAGCAGCCCAGCCCTGCAGATGGTGGGTAAATCGCGGCTGGGCATGAGACACATGGGCTGGAATTGTATTTCCAAGAAAATGCTCTTTTCGCTTCCGGCAGCTTCGGCACGCGTGCTGCGGAGCGGCTCGCTGGCCGGCCAGAGCCATGCCCGGGCGCTGGTAGCACAGCCCGGCCCTCCAGCAGGACGCTGGGGCTGGGGACTGTTAGCCTACACGCACTCTTAATCAGTGTAATCTGAAATAATCAAATTAGAAAGAAACCGCTAATCGGTTCTGATCTCATCGTGTATCACAGAGCCTAACTCCTGCTGATGGTGGAGCTGCCACCAGCATCCCGCGGGCAGGGGCTGCGGTGGGGAGAGCCCCGGTGCCCGCGCCTGTGCGGAGGGTGCTGCGGAGGGTGCGGAGCTGCTGCGGAGGGGGGCAGTCAGAGCAAAGCTGTGCCCCCGGACCTGCGCCGGGCACGCCGGCAGCACCGTGTGGGGCTCTGCGCCGCAAACGCCCCGGCTGCCGTAGCTCGGGCACCCCAGCCCATCTCGCGCTGCATGACCTTCATTTAATCTAGTTAATGCCCAGAGTCTGCTCTGCAATCAGGCAGTATCAAACCTCTCCCCCCACCCCCTCGGTTAATAAACGGAAGGGAGATGGAAGGGGAAAATAACCAAAGATTAAACATTAATCTCCCCAGGGCCTAAAGGGACGGGGTGGGCAAGAGGGGACCTGTTGCCTTTGGGCTCCCACTGCGCCGCCCGGGCCTGCGGAGAGACCCCTCGCAGGGCACCCAAGGATGCCCCGGCTGCTCTGGGCTCCGGGGAGGGCCAGGATCGGATCCAGCTTTTAAGCAGGAGGGGGGACCGCAGTGTCCCCCCGGCCCCATCCCGACCCCCACGGGGGGTGCCGGCGGGCGGTGCCGAAGGAGGCTGCCCCAGACCAGCTCAGAATCTCTCTTTATTATTTAAATCCATTATGTACAACGACCAAAAATAAAAAAACGCTTTTAAATTCTCTGCGATATGAAAACTACAAGCTCTGTACATCGACTGCCATGAGTGCAAGAGTGAAGGATCGTGGTCTTTGGTGACTAGACTTGCGCCCACGCACGCCGCAGAGACACGCGCGCGCACGGCTGGCACCCCCGGCCCCGCCAGCCCCCCGCCGGGACGGGGCGCTGGGGCCACAAACCGTCACGGCTCGTGGCAGGGGTCCGCCGTGGTGGTGACCGGAGCACAGGGTGGCTCTGGCTCCTGGCACAGGGCTGCGGCGTGGGGAGGGTGCACCGGCGGCACGGCCGACGGAAGCAGAGCTGTGCTCGGTGCCATCCGGGCCGGCCTGCGTGCTCTGCGGGGGACACCTAGGATGACCGCTAAAACATCTACATCACGCAGTGTAAACACAGCCTGGGAATGTCTGAGTACGCGGCCCGGCTGCAGACCCCTTCCCGAGGGGCTGCCGGGGAGACACCAACCATGGGGATGGAGCGGGACGCGGGGGTGGACAGGGGAGGGGAGTTGAAGTCCGTGAAAAAAAGGCAGTGCTGGACATCCCCTCCGACAGACACGCTGACGGGATCCCCGCCGGGCTGCTGTGCCCCGCAGGCTGGGCTCTCCCTGCAGTCCGACTAGTCCCAACATCCCAAAACACGAGAGGGGAGAACTGAAGACCTCACTTCGAGAAGTACCGCGTGGAGCAAGACCCTCGCCCGCTGCCCCAGGGGTCCGGCGGGCCCTGTTCGGCGGCAGCCAAACCCCAGAGCACGACTACAAGCCATAGTTCCTGACTCCAGTAGTGGGAAGCAGCTTGCGCAGCGCAGCGGGGTCGGGAGGGGACACTATTCTAACCAGGACTGTTAACACGGTTGGCCCAAAGCGACACTGTAAGCAGAGCTCAGCTGCTCAGCAGAGCCACGACTCGAACACACATTGCTGACTACTGGCCCTGGAGGGGCGATGTGGGTTGGCTGCGGGGACCCCGGGCCCCTGCCCTCCTGCACGGAGACCCAGGAGGGCGAGGGGAGGCAGCCCCACGGCCCCGAACGTCACCCAGGCGCTGCCCGGGGTTGGCATCGCTTTGCAACACCCTTTCGCTCACTGCGGGCGCTGGTGACCGGCGTCTCCGGGCAGTCTGGAAACGGGACGGCGGTGCAGGGGCAGGGGGGGAGCAGAGCCCAGGCTGAGCATCCTCCCGGGAGCCGCAGGCAGCGCGGTCCCCCTCCGGCTGCCCCCTCGCCAGCGCATGGTGAGGGTCCAGGCCACAGCGCCTGGGTGTGGGGGCAGAGCCCTGGCTGGCAGCACATCCCAACCCCACAGGGACCCGACATGTACAAGGCGAGATGCACCCCCAAGCCGGGGAGAGGCACCTGGGGGGGGGGGCTGCTCGGTGGGAGACCCTCCGCCCCCTGGCTCTGCTGTGTGGCACTCGTCACACGAGAGGGACCCTGCCTGGGACCCCCAGGTCCTGGCACCGTGCCCCAAGGGACACGCCAGGGCTTCAGGGAGGGGGGACCTGGTCCCCACTGGCCCTGGGTACCCGCACTCTGCCTGCCCGGGCAGACCCCACCATGGGCTCCGGCCCCCTCGCTCCGCCCTTGGCAGTGGGCCCCGGGGGGCTGCCTCTCCTCCTCTCCCAAAAAGTGAAGGTGCTTGGGCAGAGCTGTGTGGGGATCAAAGTGGGCGTATGGCGGCCACTGCTGCAACAGAGGACAAACCAGAGGAGCCACCAGCACCAGCAGCAGCCTGAGGAGAGGCCATGGGGTGCAAGGGCAGAGTGTGGGGGGGCCCGACCCCCAGGGAGCAGTTGCGAGGACCCAGGCTCCCCAGGGAGGCTGGAATTTGGGCAAGGGCTCCGACCCGTCCTGTGGCCTCCAGGAGGGCAGGACTCAGGACAGACGGTGATGGAGCAAGGAGGGGAGTGCCCGGGCAGGGTATCCCCCCTGAGGGCAGTCAGCAGAGCCCCCTCCTGATCCAGCCGGGCCAGCTCTGGGGCTGCCCCACACCCGTCCCTGCCGTGCCCCCCATGCCCGGAGCAACCGGTCTCCGGTCCCGGGCACTGCCTCTCACCTCACCTTCGCTCCGACACAGCCAGGGCTGGGAACCTTCGCCAAGATGCTCTGCCTCTCCTGCCGCCTCTGCCGCCAGGGTGCCCGGGTCCCTCCTGCCTGTGCACGGGTACCGCCGGGGACTCACATGTTGGACGGGAGTTTGGGTTTCCCTGTTTCCACCTCGGGGCTGAAGGCCACGGAGCCCTTGCGGGAGGGACCTGCTGCCTGCCTGGACGCAGAGACCGGGGACTGCGGGGTGGATGCTCCCGCCACAGAGCGGCTGGGTTGAGCCAGTGATCCTGAAGGCATCTGCTGCGGGTGCGCCGGCTGGCCTGGGATCCCTGGACATGGCTTGGTGAGGAGTCCGGCTACCGAGGGAGAGGATCTGCGGGCCAGGTTCCCGGCGGATTTCCTGCCCTGCTGCAAGGAGCTCCCGTCGGCTTGCTGGGCCACTTTATTGGGAAGGGAGGGCTGGGAGGCGGAGAGGAGCCGGACGTCCTGGGTGAGCCGCCCCACGGGCAGGCCCTGGATGCTCCTGTGCTTCACCAGCTGCTGGGGCTGCATCAGAAGAGAGATGTGGGAGCCGGTGGCTCGGGACAGGCTGTAGTGGAGCGTTCTCCCCGCTGGCAGCGCCTGCTCCGAGCTGGGGGATGGAGCCCCTGCCGCCTGCTGCAGCAGCGAGGTGGAGACCGAGGCGCCCCGGGACTTGGAGAGCTGGGGCTGGGAGCCGGCCGGGGGCTGCTTGGCCGCCGCGGGCAGCTCCCCCTTCTGCATGGCGCGCGGCAGGGGCTGCGTCCCGTGGCTTGGTCTCTGGCCCCCACTCTCCAGGGGCACCTGGGACTGGACCATGGGGGAGGAAGGCGAACCGGCGGCGGGCGTCTGGAGGTGGGACTGCGTCCCTGACGGGGAGCTCACGGAGGAGGGCCGGGAGCCCCCCAGGCTGGGCTGGGACCTGCGCACCTGCTTCGTGAGCAGGGTGGCCTCAGGTGAGAGCGGGCTGGAGATGGAGGAGGGCGGCAAGAAGATGTGGGCCTGCAGGCTGTGCTGGTGAGTCAAGGCAATGGCTACGTTGGTGGTGGCGGCGGCTGTCTGCAGGGGCGCGTGCACCAGCGGCTCCCAGATCACCGGCTTGCCGCTCAGCTCCCGGCCCATCGCCATCTGCTGCAGGTCCTGGATGTTGTGGGCCATGTCCTGGTCGTGCTTCACGATCTGCTGGATCATCTCGTTGTTCATGGACCCCGTGCTGTGCTCAGCTCGCTTGCGGAGCAAGATGGAGTTCTTCTTCCCTGGGTGGGAGGCAGCAGTGTCACCCACCCTGGGAGCGCTTGGGCTCAGGGACACCACGGAGGGCAGTGGGGAAGGGACAGTAAAACCTCATCGGTGTGCTGAAGGGAAGCAAGACCCTGGGAGGGTCCAGGCTGGTGCAGAGGGAGAAGCAGGGACAAAACAGGGGAGTCCTGGCTCCAAAGGTTCCAGGCTAGGGGCCGGGGTCTGTGGTCCTGCTTGTCCTCTGCAGGTGGCAGGGGGGGTGGACAACAAGGACAGCAGCTGGCCAATGCCAGGCAGTGCAAACGTGTGGGGGGTGACAGTTCCCCCCGGGGAGCCTGTCATACGGCATTGCCTGGATCTTGCCTGGGAGGAGAGAGGGATCCTGGAGGCAGCTCCTTCCCTGTGCTCCCCCTCATCCTCACTGCGGGGGACCCATGGGGCTGGGGTGCCATGATCCATGGGGTCCATGATGCCGTCACCCCTGGGGTCCGCAGTGCCATCACCCACGGGGCAGGGTTGCCGTAGCCCCTGGGAGCAACTTCAGAGGCGACCTTGCTGGGCCCAGGGGCTGCTCCTCACCTATGCGGTCCAGCCGGTCCATGGCCACCGTCTCGAAGGCTCTGCGCATCATGGGATACTCCTCCAGCACCTCATTGAAATTATCCACCGACAAGGAGTAGAGGCGGCAGTAGGTGTCAGCTCGCACGCTGGCCGTCCGCCTGCCGCGTGTCAGCAGGCAGATTTCTGCAGGCAGACAGGTTGGGGTGTCAGGATGATGCAGCCATCCATCCCCTTCCCAACAGCCTACCCAGGTAACGGCAGCCAGAGCGGGGAGAGGGCAGCACTCCCACACCCTGCACAGAAACAGAGGATGACTCAGGAGAGACAGACCTGGGAGTCCAGACAGCTATGGCCGTGCCCTCCCTCGGCCAGGCACAGCCTTTTCCACCCTCCCCAGGCCATGGAGACATCTCTGGGCACGGCTGCTGTGATTGCCTGGCCCGTTTCTCTCCCAAACCTGTGCTTGCAGCCTATAAACTGGCTCAGACGCTCTGTTCTAAACCACCCTCCTCTCCAGCCACAGGTGGGCTGGGTGGATGCCCCCTCTGCCCACTCTGACTGCTGATCCCTCTGATTCAATCTGCTGGACAAGGTAGCCCATAAGAACAGGGGTGGTGGACTTCTGAGCTCCAGAGCCCAGTGTGAGGTGGATACCAAGCCTTTGGCACTGGGCAAGAGGTGACGGGCAGAGGGTGCAGCAGGCAGACACATCAGGGATGCCCCGGCTCCTGCACCCTGGAAGCTCTCGCTCCCGTCTGCTCTCCAGGTCCCCCACCCAGCCCAGCCTCACCCCCGAAGTAGGAGCCATCAGACAGCTTTGTCTCCTTGTTGCCCTTGGTGAGGATGCTGACCACCCCGTGCTGGATGAAGTACATCTTTTTGCCAACGGTGCCCTCGCGGATGATGAAGTCCCCGGGCTGGAAGACCTCAAAGCGCAGCTTGGTTAGCATGGCTGTCACAAAGTTGGGATCCGCATTGGCAAACAGGGGCATGTTGGCCACCAGGTTGCGGCAGTTGAAGTTGATGATCTCCTGCAGGGTGAGGAGCAGGTCAGCAGAGACATCACCAAGCCAGCCCCCAGCCAGCACCAGCCCCCCTTCCCCCAAGTCACCAGCGCTTGGGTGCCTGCCTGTACCTCTTTGAGCGGCTCACTGAGCTCCCCCAGGATGTTCTCCTCGTCAAACATCTTGCCCTGGTAGCGGTGCTCGTAGTACTCATGGATCCGCTGGCGCGTGTCCCCAGGCAGCTTGTGGAATGACATGTACTGCTCCACTTGCTTGTACTGCAGGGACAAGGCAGAGCCACACAGGGCTGCACTGAAACAAGCTGCACCGCACCAGAGGCCGGCGGCACGGCCGGCCAACGCTTTCCCTCTCCTCAGCGGTGAGAAGCAGCTGCTGCCAGAGCTGGGATCCAGGTGCTCCTGCTCCGGGGCCCTGTCCCAAAGGCCACCTCTGGGGCAGAGGACAGGACCTCCCGTGCACTCAGGACGCAGAGGGTCCCAGGGCGGAGGCCAGGATGGGGCCTCACTATGCTGGGGTGAACCCCAACATCACAAATGGGGCGTCTCTATCCAAAAGGGCAGCCGGACCCCCCCTCCCACACCCCCCAGGTGAGTGGCAAGGGCAGAGATCAGGGCAGGAATCTGCAGGGCAGGGCAGCCCATGCTGAGCAGGTTCTGAAGCCGGACCCACTCGTGCCAGGGCGTCTTCCCCCAGCACTCAGGCACTCACTACCCCATCCCGCTGACCTTCTCCTGGTACTGGCGCCGGGACGAGTCCAGCGACTGGATGAGGGCGGTGGCGTGGCCGATGAACATGGCGTAGCAGGTGGCCCCCACGATCATGCTCAGCATCGTGAGCCAGACATCAGTCATGCCCTCGGGCGCCTGCTGGCCGTAGCCGATGCAGAGCATGTGGCTCATGGCCTTGAACAGGGCGTGCGAGTACTGCTTCCCCCAGGAGTCATTCTGCAGACGAGGGAACAGCGGCGCTGGGGGGTCTGTCGGAAGGAGCTGCTGGGCTGAACCCTCCAGTCCCCCCCTCCCCACCCCAGGGAGTCCAGAGCCCCAGCGAGGAAAAGGTTCCTGACGTGTCCAAGCACAAAGGGCAGAGCTCTGCTCCGGGAGGAGGCATTAGGAACTGTGCAAAGCCCTGAGGCTGCACCAGCCCCTGCTCTGGGGGGGAGGCAGGACCCCCACTGCCCTGTTCCCTCCTGGCAGGGCATGAGGGTTTCTCCTGGCTGCTCCGACTCCAGCAGCAGCGAAGGCAGGCTGAGATGGGAAGGTGATGCAGAGATTCCCTCTACCCCATCTCACTGCTGTTGCAGGGCTGTGACCAGAGAGATGCTGCTCCGCAGCACGTGGATCCGGGCAGCTCCATCCTTAGAGTACGAGATGTGTAACCAAATCCTCTCCTCCCCCCCGGGGGGTGCACAGCCGGTATCTCCCCTGCCCAGGGCACTCACCACCATGTGGTTGATGGAGACCCAGCAGTCTTCGGGGAAGTCTTGCAGCATGGGCACCAGGAACTGGAGGCAGCCGTCCCAGTGACACAACAGCAGCATCATGCCAATGAGGTTGAAGATCCTCACCACAGCACTGGCCAGGTCGTATGTCATATGAAAGATCTGGGGAAGAGGCAGGAGCAGAGCTACAGAGAAACTCTTTTCCCAGGACAGCCCTCTGAACCCCCGCCCGCCAGCCAGGGATCCCTGACCTGGCCTGAGACCATGACCTCCTTGGACCCCCAAGGGGTTCTCACCTCCTCCCACTGGTGGATGTAGCGGATGAGGCGCGAGAGGCGGAGCAGGCGCAGCAGGCTGAGGATCTTGGTGAAGCGGACGATGCGCAAGGCCCGGGCTGTCTTGTAGACTTCAGAATCCACCTGGGTTTCCAGGTCAACGATGAGGAAGATGTAGTCAACTGGGATGGAGGAGATGAAGTCGACCAGGAACCAGCTCTTCAAGTACTTCATTTTGATGGTGTGAGGGTCAAGGATGATCTCTGTGTTGTCCTCCACCACAATGCCTGTCCGGAAGTTCAGCACTAGGTCAGCCAGGAAGAAAGTGTCCGAAAGCACGTTGAAAACAATCCAGGGAGGGGTGTTCTCATCCTTGAAGAAGGTGATGCCCACAGGCAGGATGATCAAATTCCCCACCATCAGGAGCAGCATGATGAGGTCCCAGTAAAACCTGCAGGGAAGGAGCACGGGGGATGGAGCAGGGCAGGGAGATGTGGGGGGAGGCAGGACACAGCTGGTTAGAAAGCAAACCCAGGTTCAAAGTTAGAGAGCCCAACACATGATGGAGAGACAGGCGCTCAGGACACACGCACACATGCCTGCCCACACACATGACTAAGACCCTGCTGCTCAGTGGGGACAGACGCAAGTACATGTGTGCGGAGAGGAGCGATTCTGCACCGGCTCTCGAGGCAGAGCAGGGCCAAGGGTCCGAGGGAGGAAACGTCACCCTGTGTGTGTGGGAACGGAGGGCTGTGGCTCGAGGAGCATGGCTGTCGCTCCTCCCTCTCCTCGTGGCATGGCAGTGCATGCACACATACGCCCCCGCTCCAATCTTGACATCTGCCCCGTGGAAAACTCAGGGAGGACGTGGGCTTTGCTCCCTGGAGCTCCCCGTCATCCGCCGGCTCCCCGCCACCGCCCGGGCTGGCTTAGCAGGATTTAGAATAAGCTTTGCTGGTTATGCAAACCGAGTGCCAAGCTCCTGGGGTGGCCGAGGGACTCAGGGGCCAGGGAGGCAGTCGGGATTGTAGCCTGGTCGAGCCAGGCAGCAGCCACAAGGACAGACAAGTGCCATCGCCATGGGGAAGGTGGGAGGGTCATGTCTAGCCCCAAAGGGGCAGTTCCGCACTGGGCAGAAGCTACTCAGCCCTGGGACTGCAGGACCACCTAATCCTTTCTCTGAGAGTGGACAAGCTTAGAGGCTTTGGAAGAAAAGCCAAGAGACACCGGGCTGCAGTTGATTAGCGTTTGGTTATGCCATGAAATTCCGCATCCCCATTCACATGCAAATGTGGCAGGGATGTTTTCAATCTTCACACAAATGCATGTAACGCCTTTCTTCAGGAGCCTGCGACGCTCCTGCAACGGCTGGGCGGACTCCTGGCCTCCCTGCTCAACGTCCTTACGGGTGCCTGGAAAAGCCAGTCCGGCTCCCACCTTCTGGTGCCCCTGTTAGCCCCAGCCCTGGTTGTGGGTATACACCTGAATCTCCAAAGGTGACCTCAGGGCAACTCAGTGCCTGGTAGATCCAAACTGGCCTTCACACGTGACAAGAAGCCCACGGGTGTTTTGTACCCCGCGTCCTCGGTGGGGCACAGGCACCCAGCTTTCTGCAGGTGGCAGGGAAGAGGAGGGAGGAGAAAAGAGAAGTTGTGGCACCACGTGAGGCTCCTCCAGCGAGAGAGCACCAGAGCCTGGTGGGGGGGAACCACCTCCCCAGGAGCTCCCCAGGGCCCAGGAGCCTCGCACAAATTAACACCTTCCTGCCTGCAGGCAAGGAGACGCCAGCCAGGCAGAAGGGGCCTGACCTGGCCCAGCAATCGCCTCCTGCACTCCCCCGCTGCACCCCGAGAAACACCGCACGTCAAGCGGGGAAACTGCCTCCCCCCGCAGCTGCCTGAACCCGCCGGGAGCTCTTGATTCAGCTTTAGGCTTAAGCTCTTTAGGGCAGGCCTTGTCCTTTACTCTGTGTCAGGGCCAACGCGCGGGGCCCTGATCTCAGTGGCCTTTATGTATCCCCATAATGTGATAAACACCGGCGTAATCCCGCCGGCTGTCCACCTGCCAGCTCACTTCATGTCACCTTCAGCGCAGGGCACCGGCTGCGCAAGCCGCTCCTGCCAAGCTCAGGCTCACAAACTTTGGGGCAGCTTCCCCGGGAAAAGGGCTCTAAGGGCTTGCAGCCCTCGGAGCAGCATGGGGGAGCTGGCACGCACAGGTTAGGGCCCAGCAGCGAGGAGAGCTGGCTACAGGTGCCAGGCACCCACGGGGATTGCCGGCCCCGCTCCAGGGTGCCTCACCAGGCTGGGGACATCGGCCATGTCACAGCTGGCTGTGGGAGATGACTGCCTGGCAGCTCCATCCCCCATAGAGAAAGCCCACCCTATATGACTCAACATCCCCGTGACACCCAGTTCCTCCCACATCATCCATCCCTGAGCTCTCCCCGTGATCCCGGTGACACTGTGAGCCAGGCCCGGCTCCTCGCCCGGCACCCTGCCTTCCTCCAGCACCTGCCGGTGCCGGGCCGGTGCTGCGGGCAGCTCGCGGGGCCCGTGTCCCCGTGGGGACGACGCGGCTCCTCATCAGGTCAGAAATTAAACTCAGCGGCAAGAAGGAGCCGGGGAAGCTGTGCGGGAGGCGAGGAGAGCCGGCCCCTGCCTCCCCCTCTGCACGCCCAGAGCCGAGACAGCGGAGCTCCGCGCCTCGGCCGGGCTGCCCCCGGGAGCGGAGCCCGGGGGTGCGGGGCCCGGAAGGGGCTGAGGCGGGAGAAAGTTGCCCGCGTTCACCGGGGGGGCGGCGCGGGATAACCCGAGGACAGGGNAGCCGCGCTCAGCACCACGGACAGCGGCGGCGGGGCCGGGACCGGGACGGCGGGGCCATAACCGGGACCGGGGCGGGCGCGGGGCCCGGGTCCCACCTGAAGTCGCTGTAGGGGTGGATGATCCAGGCGCCGGCCGACTTCACCCGCTGCCGCTCGATCTCCACGGCCCGGTGGCTGCCGAACATGCGCAGCGAGAACTTGTTCACGGCGGGCTGCAGCATGGCCCCGAGCTGCCGCTGCACGAACGTGCCCGCCGCCGCCTCGCCCTCCGCCACGATCTGCTCCGCCGCCGCCGGTGAGGCCGGGGCCGCGCCCGCCACCCCCGCGGGCGCCCCCGCC
>VUYV01000582.1:31513-41887 GCA_008711295.1 Anarhynchus alexandrinus | reverse complement strand
GGCCGGTTGGCTCTTCGCGGGGCCGTGAGTGCAGCCCGGCGGCCCGGGGGTTTCCGGGGCGGGCCGGGCCGGATGGCCCGAGGAGGCCACAACCGGGCCTTGGGGCGCCGGCGCGGGAGGTTCCCCGCCCGCCGCCCCTTCTCGCCGCCCCGGTCTGTCCCGGTGGCTGAGCCCCGGTGCTTCCGCTTTTGGCGCTCGGCGCGGCCTGGCGTACGGTGGAGGCCCCGCCCGGCGGCCGCCATCATCGTCCCCAAACCGGTTCCAGACCTGCTGCGAAGCGCCCCGGTGCGGACTCTGCCCGCGCCTAACGAGGGCGCCCGGCCTCGGCGGGCCGCCAGCCGCGCCTGCCGCCGCCGCCGGTAATTAGAGGCTGGAAGCGGCCGCCCGCCATTGGCGCAGCCAGACCCGGCTGTAGCCGCCGAACCGGGGGGAACTGTGAGCTGCCACGCGGAGCCCGGCCCGGTTCTGGAGGGCGACAGCCCGTGCCCGCGGGTCACCGCATCACCGGGGCCTTTCGGTGGCCCCGCTGGTAACGTCAGCGTAGGTGTGGGTGTGGGGCAGCAGCCGGGTGTGCAGTGAACCTTTCAGGGGGGAAAAACTGCTGGCGGGGAGGTCTGCGGACAAAGGGAGCTCCCGTGGAGATGGGGCAGATGGAGCTGCCTGGTGCTTCGGAACCAAAATACACATGGGGAATATCTTAGAGCTGTGGAGTGAGGATGGGAGCGGGATCCAAAGAACTTTAAGGTTGGGACCTCGTGTGCCATCTTACCGAGGAGTTTTCTCTTTAGCTCTTGACTCTCAAATCCCACCAGGGAGGTAGATGTGAGCACTCCTTCCCTCTGAGGTAGGGTCAGCAGGGCTTTGTTAACACCTCTGTGCATGGAAAGGAGCTTTTTGCTCCCTGGACGCTGTAGGGCCCTCCCCACTTGCAGTGGGAAGTGTAGATGTCACTTGATTGGCAGTAAACCAGAGACAGGAGCTGCCCACTTAGGTGTCTTCGGTACTGGCATGCAAGGACTTCGGACCAAGCACCAGTGGTACCCTGAGCTTCGTTTCACCTTCCTTTTTTTTTTCCTTGGTGGTGCTTCTCTCCTTCCTGGGGAACACATTAGTTTAAAGAGAGAAGGTGGAAGCCATGAAGGTGCAGATGCTGCTCCTGGAGCTCTGGCCTGTAGAGGTGGGGGGTGAAGAGGGGAAAGTAACCTGGAAAACAGAACTGCAGCAAACGTGGCCCATGTGGGTGGTCGCGTCCTCTCTCATACAGGGTTCTGGGATCTCTCAAATCCCCTGTGCTTGCTCAGATGCCCTGCTGATTGCCTCCCCTCTCCTTGCTCTTGCTGCTCCTTGGCCACTGACTCCCTTTGCTGATTTCTCTCCCTTGCAATTGCCTCACAAATTCATCACCATCTGTTGTCCCTTAGATGCCTCACTCTAGAAGGTACCGCTCGTCGGAGCGCAGCAGCCGAGGCAGCTATCATGAGCGCTACAGAAGTCGCAAACACAAGAGACGGCGGACACGGTCACGATCGAGCAGCAGCGAGCGTGACCGTCGGCACCGTCGGGAAGATAGTTACCACGTTCGGTCCAGGAGGTGAGTCTGCAAAGATGAGGCGGGACCTTAAACCCTGCAGTGTTTCTCCAGCTCAGCTGGAGGCAACTGTGGTCAGCCCAGCTTCTGGGTGGCCTGGGCCCTGTTCCCTCGTGTGCTCTGAGCCGTAACTTCCCCAGCGGTGTTTGTAATTGAATCCCCTCGGCTTGCTTCCCCTCCCTAGCTACGATGACCACTCAGCGGACAGGAGGGCCTACGACCGGCGTTACTGTGACAGCTACCGGCGGAACGATTACAGCCGTGAGCGAGGGGAAGCCTACTATGAACCCGAGTACCGTCATTCCTACGAGTACCGACGCTCCCGGGACCGCGAGGGCAGCTACCGGAGCTGCAAAAGCAGCCGGCGTAAGCACAGGCGGAGGCGGCGCCGCAGCCGGTCCTTTAGTCGCTCCTCATCGGTGAGTATCCTGCTGTGCTGGGCCTCCCCTGTAACCTTTCTCTCCCAGGTGGCGAGCTGGGTAAGTAGAAAACTCACTTTCTAACGCTCTCGGACTCAGCTTGAGAAATGCGTAGAAAGCCTTTGATGCAGACAGCGGTTCCTGTCCACCATCCTGATGCGCCTGGGCAGTGGCTGCCCTGTGCCAGCTGGGCACAGGCGGCTCAGACCCTCTCTTAGTGTTGCCCGCTCCAAGGTGGGAGGAGGACAGGCGTGCCTTGTGAGGCTGGCGTGTCCCCCGGGGTGGTGCTGCAGTCCTCAGCTCCTTTATCCCTGCAGAGCGCTGCTTTTGTTTGGTGATGCTCATTAAGAGCTGTTTAGGAACCCCAGCCAACCAGTCTTTTGTACGAGATTTGTACAGCAAATGCTCAGCTGATCCTGGTCCCAGAGAGCTCAGTCTGTCTGCGACAGGCGGCTTGGTCCCTGTGGTCCCTGGTTCGGGCCTGTGTTCTGTGGCAGGAAGCCCCCCATCTCTGAGGGTTAGGTCCTGCGTCAGAGCGGGATCCTTCTGGGTGGGCCCAGCTGACGTGGGATGTCGTGCGAGGGGCTTTGCAAAGGAGTAGAGCTTGTGGTCCGGTCAATTTAGGTAGAGGCAGCCACCATCACAGGCTCTTCTCAGCAGTGTCCCTGGCTTTCTCTTCTCGTCTGTTCTGCTGTTCACCTTCCACTTCTGTTAGACTCCAGACAAGTCCTCTGCTCTGTGTGTGGAGCTCTCAGTGTTGTCTGGTCTGTTCTGGCTGTATGTCCAGGGATGGGATTGTGGGCTGGATTCGGGTCCCAAGTCTGCTGGCTGGTTGCTCCCAGGTGAGGGGATACTTAGCTGAAGAACTGAAGGCAGGAATTTTCTCTTCTCTGGCATAAACCTCTTATCTGCCTCATCCCAGGCTGTCCCTATTCCCTGTTGGGCCTCTGCTTCTCTCCTGGAAGTTAGTCCTTCCAAGGTTAGCTTCTTTGGGGGAGGGTCTAGAAGAAGTGTCACATCTTCCCCCAGGCAGTCACTCGTAAATTCTCTCTGGTTTTGAATGGATCGTTGTACCGGGAGTTGCTTCTGAAATCTCCGAGTTCATCTTTTTCTGAGTGTTGGGGCTGGGGGAAGCTATGTGGGCGGTTGTTGGAACGGGATGGGGAGTGTCTGTGTGGGGCAGCCTGGCCCTTTGCTTGTGCAGGACTTCCCAGCACCTGCCTTCTGCTGCCTTTCCTCAGTGGCTGCCGTGAGGCTGAAGTGAGCCTCTCCCCGCGGCCACTGAGAGCCCGGCTGCAGAGTTGTGCTTCGGCGTGCTCTCTTGGCATTATCCAGGACCCGGAGGCCAGTGCCATTCCTCTCTGAGCCCCCCCTAGGAGCGAGAGCAGCTGGCCGCTTCCACTGCCCCTCCACTAGCCCTTGTTCTGACCGTCTCTGCTCTCACACTGGTTCGGGTGGGGCTGTTTATAGGNCTTTTCTGAGCTAGTGTGTTGTATCTTGACATGTTCCCTTGCAATATCCCTATCGTTATATATTCCTCTGTGCCGTATGAATTGGCTGGGAATCTCCTCCTGCAACCCCTCCTCAAACAACCATGTGAATTTCCAAACCAACCAATGCGTGACGCTGGCTGCTGCGCTGGTTTGAAAATCTGATTGGTGAATGATGAATTCCCTGTCTGCCTGGGCCAGCAGCGGAGTCGACAGAGCAGCAGAAGGGCCAAGAGTGTGGAGGACGACGACGAGGGGCATCTGATCTATCGCGTCGGCGACTGGCTACAAGAAAGATGTACAGCCAAATCGTAACATAATTTAGCTCTCTAGTTAAGCTCCCATCGCAGTCGCAGATCTGTCTTATCTTTCTGTTTCATTTTATTTTCATTGTTTATTAAAGAGAAACCCTCTCCTTTTCCTTCCCCTTTTGTTAAAGCTACGTTTATATTTTGTATTGTTACTGAAGTGCCAGGGAACTAGGGCAGTTGCCTTGTGCAGCCGGTGTCAGCCTTCCGCTGCTCCGGTCTCTCAAGCTGTGTGCAGGTTAGGTGTTGCAATGCATTCTTCTCTGCCTTGTGTATGCGCTGCATCCAGGTCGTGCTCGCTCTCTCATCTGCCTTCCTCTCTTTCTCTCCCTCCCAGATGAGATTATTAGCACCTTAGGGGAGGGCACATTCGGCAGAGTGGTGCAGTGCATCGATCACAGGAGGTATGTCTGCTCCTGGGACAGGGAGGGACGTGGTGGTGAGGGGAAAAGAGAGACCAGGCTGGCGACAGAGCCTTTTGTGCTTAACGTGGGAGGCGGGAGTGAAAATGAGTCTCTTGGTTTCCAGTGTTCCTCTGCTGGTCTGGGCAGTCGCCGTCTGGGGTCGCCCATGTGTTGGAGAGGGGTCGGGGGGAACCTCAGGGCTGTCTGTAGGGAGGGAAAAGGCACTGGCTTTGGTGGCCCCCCCTTAATAACAGCCAATTCTGGCTTGAGTAAGGGTGGTGGAAGGCTGTGCTGCACAGGATGAGGCCGGGTCAGAAAGTCCTTTTTGCAGGGCACAGTCTCTCTGACCCAGCTCAGGGGTGATCTTGCGCTTTCTTCCTGTTTCAGGGGTGGTGCACGTGTTGCTCTCAAAATCATTAAAAACGTAGAGAAATACAAAGAGGCTGCTCGACTGGAAATTAATGTGCTGGAGAAAATCAACGAGAAGGATCCTGAGAACACGAAGTGAGTGTGCTCTTGATGTGAAAGTGGAAGGGCAAGCATCGCCTTAGCGCAGTTGCAGGGATGGGATGAGAGAGGTACTTGATGTCGCGTGACTGAATTAGTTTGTAGCTAGTTTTTGGAGGCGTATTGGCTTGCTGTGGGGTACAGACTGAGCAAGGAAAGGAGGACCCTGGCGCAGGGATAACAGCTGAGTGGTGCGTGCAGATCTGTCCCGAATCAGAATTTTTCTCTCAGTCTTTGTGTCAGGATGTTTGACTGGTTTGACTACCATGGCCACATGTGCATCTCCTTCGAACTGCTGGGGCTCAGCACCTTTGATTTCCTGAAGGACAACAACTATCTGCCTTACCCCATCCACCAAGTACGGCACATGGCTTACCAGGTGTGCCAGGCTGTGAAATGTAAGTGTTCACTGCTCTTCTCACCACTGGTCCTTGACTGACTTGTAGAGCTGTGCAGCTCCCAGCGTCTGTGCCAGTTCAACTGGTGGCCCACAGCAGCGAGTTCTTGCTGCGGTGCCACTGTGCCAGTTCTGAGACTGAGCCTTGAATGCGGTGAATGCGTGCTTAGAATTAATCCTTTTTCTTTTCCTGATCGTAATGTTTTCCGATGCATGTGGGCTGGCAATAGCTCAGGGCACTTCAGCATCCACCTCCACACACATTCTGGTGATCGATATGATCAATCTTTGTGCTTCTGCTGAAGCATCTTGGCCTGGACTAGCCTGGCTGTTCACGCACAGTTCTAAACGTGGGCTAAACTGGTGCCAGTGTAAGCAAACTGAATCAATGGTGTTTACTGTTTGGGTGGGTGCAGCCTCACTTTGCGTCTGTTCCATCACCCCAACTCTGTTTGCTTCCTCAGTTCTGCATGACAATAAACTCACTCACACTGACCTCAAGCCGGAGAACATCCTCTTCGTGAACTCTGACTACGAACTCTCCTATAACCTGGAAAAGGTAACAGCACTGCCTTGCGTTAGAGGTCTGCTCTTGGTATCCCATATCTTATCAGCAGGTGGGAGGAGTCGGAACGTGGCCCCAGGAGACACAGGGTTGACAACAACGTTCATGCACTTGTTCGGGGCCTATATTGTATATGAACGGCCTGTGTAGTCTATCAATAAGCCATAGGGACTCCAGGCTTACATGTGTGATGGTGAGAGTGTGTTTAGGGGTTGTGCTGCGGGGCTGTGGCAGCACTAATGTGCCTTCCGAAGCCTTCCCCTCCTGTGGTGCCCTGTGGCGAAGGCTCAGCTGTGTAAGGAAGGGGCTAAGTCTGCATCTCAAAACTCTTGAGTAACTGATACCATTCTCCTTTGCAAAGAAGCGGGATGAGCGGAGCGTGAAGAGCACAGCCATCAGAGTGGTGGACTTTGGCAGTGCCACGTTTGATCATGAGCATCACAGCACGATTGTCTCTACCAGGCATTACCGGGCCCCTGAAGTCATACTGGGTAGGTACTGCTTGGTCTTTCTGCAGAGGCAGCTGTTTGCCTGGAGGGCACCGGGTGCTGCCTGCTGGGTTAAGAAGCATTTTGCCTCCACATCACTCCATAGCGGTCCTGGGTTTACCCTGGGAGATGAGAAGTGCTTTATTTAACATGCTGTACTCTCTATTTTCTGGGAGGGTCAACAACTGATAAGTTGGTGTTTTGGCATTGCTACCAGCTGGGCGGTATATTGCCACCACTATATCAGGAGCCTGGCTGGAGTGGGAATTGTTTTTTCAGTTGTTTGTTTGTTTTTTAAAGGGAGAGGGATTTGAAATCTTGCGCCATAACTGGATCTTTTATTGAAAAAACATTGTTTTTTAGAGCTTGGCTGGAGCCAGCCCTGTGATGTGTGGAGCATTGGCTGCATCATCTTTGAGTATTATGTGGGTTTCACCCTGTTTCAGGTGAGAACTGTATGCTGTATGGCTACCTCACAACTGATGAAAGAGGATGCTGGCTGTTTCCCAGTACAGCCAGGAGCCTCTGGGACTGATGGGGTTCCCTCCATCACTGCAGTCTTGTAGAGGTGACCGAGGTGTTGCCCAGCAAGGGGTTCTGAACTGGGGAACACCCAGGGCTGGAGGTAGAACGACTGGAATCTGTTCCATGCCTTCCCTTTACACTTCTCTCTCCCAGACACATGACAACCGGGAGCACCTGGCCATGATGGAGAGGATTTTGGGGCCAATTCCTTCTCGGATGATCCGGAAGACAAGGTAAGCAAGGCCAGCTGGGCACTGCAGGCTTGCCAGCTCTCTCCTGCTTCACATATAACGGTTCTCTCTGAGTGATCGAGCTTTGAAGCAGCCTGCTGAGCGAGTTGTCCACGCTGCTGCAGCGTCCTGAGCAGCATGCGCTGCCAGGGCTGGCGCGTTGCTGTTGCTGCAAGACATTTTGTGCTTGGGTGTAACCTGTTCCCACCTCTAACTCTGACAGGAAACAGAAATATTTCTACCATGGCCGCCTGGACTGGGACGAGAACACCTCTGCTGGCCGCTATGTTAGGGAAAACTGCAAGCCGCTGCGGGTAAGGCGGGGTGGGCAGCAGCACCTGGTTACTTTATTGTTTTCTCATTGCAGTCTCATAGTGCCTGCCCCAGTTTTGAAGATTCTTCCTGTGGGCAAGGTTGGGCCACTGAAAGGGTCAGACCAGTGTCTTCCCAAAGGAGCCTTGGCTGTCCCAGACATAAACTAGGAAGATGGCAGCAGCCTAAGCTTAATCTGACGTGGATGAGGAGATCCTCCTCCTGAGGGCACAGAGACCTCAGGAAGTGCCTGGGAAAGATGGTGGGGGGGTGAAATATCATCAGTTCCTTGCTTGGTAAAGCAGCTCAGAGCTCAGGTCTAGGATGAGTGATGGTCTGAACACACCAGTCTTCCCCCAGCTTAGCTGTTCAGCCCAGGGAATGTATCGCGACCGGGACAGAGTGCAGCATCCTTATCCCTAACCTCTCCCTTCCATCTCCCCAGCGATACCTGACCTCGGAGGCTGAGGACCATCACCGCCTTTTCGACCTCATTGAGAGCATGCTGGAGTACGAGCCGTCCAAGCGCATCTCCCTGGCCGAAGCCCTCAAGCACCCCTTCTTTGACGTGTTGGAGATGGAGCCGAGCACAAAAATGTGGGACTCTAGCAGAGACATCAGCCGGTGACGCCACAGGTGCCAGCCTGCCCTCAGATTCTAGCCCCCGTGGAGGCCTGTGTGATTTCTAGTCAGACATTTGGTGCTTCTTTTTTTATACATGAGAAGAACTCCCTGGACATGTTTGTAAAGCTGTTAATATGTGAGATACTGTAAATAGCCCATATTCTATATCGGCTTCTAAGCACCATGGGCCCGACCTCCTGCTGTTGCTGCTGCCGCTGTTGTGAGGCGAGGGGGCCTGTATGTCCATATGTAAATACCTCTGTTCGCGTGTTGCTTTGTCTCTTGTTCTCTCCTGCCCTCCTCGGTGTAAATACTCCAGGACTCGCAGCTCTCTGTAGCTTGTCTGTTTCCTTGTAAGTTATGAAACTGGTGGGACTGCATGGGAATTATTTTTTGGATCAATGTCATAGCCCATCCCCACACCAGAGTTTTATAAGAATTTTGTACAGTCTTTGTGAAAAATAAATATGAAGTGAATAAACCATCTGGTCTGGGTTTTGGACCTTCTTGGGGCCATTCTGCTGGTCGGTTGTGCTCCTGATGTGCGGTGGCTGTATGCTGCACCTTGCAGAGGGAAGGAAGGCTCATCCTCTTGTGGGATGAAAGGTACTTTGTGTCCCAGGAAACTTAGTAATGAAGCCAGCTCTTTCCACCTTCACCGCTCCTCCTGAGCTTGGATGCTGGCCTAGTGGCTAAGCTTGCGCTGGGTACGAGCTGCTTTTGGCCTTCAGGGCTGCAGCTGGACCTGAGCACATCCTGGTGGGGAGGGGTAGCAAAACAGGCTGGCCCTTAGTCACACCCTGTGATAGGTATTGAAGTGGGGTATAGAAAAAGGAGGACAGTGGGTACTTCAAGATAAGTGTGACAAATCCAGGTGAAAAAGGTCTGAAGGAGCAAATCCAGGTCCTTACTCTTTAGTAGTAGAGAAGCCTCTTGCTCTCTGGATGGGGTGGAGCGCTGGCTACTGGTGATGGCTGTTGGAAAATGGGTGCCCTGGTGCCCACATTCAGCTGTCAAACACATACACCAGTGTCTGTCTGGACTTTTTTTGCTCTTACTGGCTCTGCAATGAGGCTGGGGCCTTGGCTTGGGCTTTTCCATGGTAATTGCTGGGGCTGTTTCAGACCTGATGGCAACTCTGTGTAGATGCTTTACCACTGCATCTGGAAGAGATAGGGTGGCGTTAGTAACAGGGTGGACACGCTCACAGTCTGTTCCGCAGGAGCTTATTGCTTTGCTGTGGCACCATCTGTCTGTGGCAGACTGTGTCCTGGCTCTGGCAGGCTGTCACCACGCAGAGGGATAAGGGAAAGGTCCAGCTTCACCTGGAGTTAGCGTGGGGAAGTCTCGGGAGGGGTAACATTGTCTTCATGAGCTTGTGATCCCAACTTAAAGAGCTCGGGCTGGGAGCTCTCACCTGCCTCCTGCGGTATCGCTGCACTGGGCAGCAGCCAGGCAGGCGGTGTGTGCCAGGAAGGGCAGGGGAACACCGGGTCCTGCTGCCTGTGTAGCCAGCCCCTGGCTGAGACTGGAGGGCAGTTAGATTGACCAAGTAACACCTGCAGTCTGTCTCAGGCTCTAAAAAAAACCTCAAACCAACCCACATCAGGGTCCAAAACCTGAATTCCCAGCAGAGAGCAGGGCTCAAGGTGCCCGCTATCTGGGCTGAAGTGGGAGCTCACAGGTTCGTGTGTAATTTTGTGAGTTCAGAGGCTAAAGAACATTTTTAGCAGAGGGGTGCAGTGGCTGCTGAGCACTGAGAGCTGGGCCGGGAACGAGAGGCAGGTACGGACAGATGTCCTGCGCTGCTCCCCGGGTGCTGAGGAACCCCCATTCAGGAGGGGGTGTCGGTATGCCGTCCACACGGGGCTGGCAGCTGATGGAATCAGGGATCCCCATCAACAACTGGTCCAGGAGACACGAAGGTTAAATTCCCCAAGCTGCTCGTTGTGCCACAAGTTCTTCCCTGACCGTTTTACTTCCATGGAGTCGGCTGGCTCGGGTGGGCCCAGTGGCTCCGCTGCATCCCCGCCGACCTCCCCGAGGGGAAAGCCGGGGCGTGGAGGGGGGGGGGGGGGGGGGGGGGAGGCGGTTCCACGCAGGCCGCGACTGCCGGCGCCGCGGCCGTGCCGGTAGGAGGCGGGAGCCCCGCCGAGGGCTTTGGACGTGAGGCCTTGGGGGGACCCGCAGGAGAGGCCTGCTGCCGCCGGGGGCCTGGCGGAATGGAGCCGGCCCTGCGCGGGGGAAGATAGGGGACCCGGGGAGGCATGGGGGACCCGGGGCCCGGGGGGAACACGGGGGACCCGGGGAGGCATGGGGGACCCGGGGCCCGGGGGGACACAGGGGACCCGGGGAGGCATGGGGGACCCGGGGCCCGGGGGGAACACGGGGGACCCGGGGCCCGGCCCTGGGAAGGGACACCGGGAGCCCGGGGGGACGCGGCGGGGCCTGGTCCGGCGTTGCCATGGCGCCGCTGTTGCCACGGAGACGCGCTCCCGGCGGGCCCTGCGCGCGAAG
>VUYV01000582.1:7714-20207 GCA_008711295.1 Anarhynchus alexandrinus | reverse complement strand
GGACGCGCGGGTCCCGGTGGCGGTTCCGTGAGCGCCGGGCGGGCCCGCAGCCGGGGACGGCGGGTACCGGCGCCGGGCACGGGCGGAGCGGCGACAAAGCGCGTTGCCCGGTGCCCGCCCGCGCCTCCCGGGATCCCCCCGGTACCGGGTCGGGGTGGCGGGGGGGCGACGGTGAGCGGCTCCCCCCGCTCCGCGGCCCCGTTACCGTCGCGGGGGTAGGGCCGGGCCCGCGGTCTTACCCAACCGGGGCCCGGCCCGCCCAGTGCCGGTGCCGCTCCTGCACCGGCGCCCCGGGCGTGGGCGGGACGGGAAGCCCGGGCGCCCTTAAAGGCGAGGCCGGCAGCGGCGGGCCCGGTGCTGCGGGGGAGACCGGGCAGCCAGCGCGGCCGGGACCGGTTCGGGGTGCCACCGGGACGGGCGGCTTCGGTGGTGCCGCCGCTCGTAGGCCCTGCGCCCCGGGAGCCGCCGGGGGACACGGAGGGGCCATGGGGGTCGCCGGTGCCGGTGCCCTGGGCTGGCTCCTGCTGCTGCTACCGGCCGTGCCCCGGGCCTCAGGTGAGCACGGGGACATGGCGGGGGTGGCAATGGTGCTGGGGTGCCCCGGGATGGGGTTGGGAGCCCGGAGGCAGCGCCGGAGTTGCGGGGTGCCCGGGGAGGGGACGGGGTGCGGAGCGCCGGGGCAGAGGCGGCNGGCGGGCAGGAGAGCTCTGGCGGGGACGTGTCCCCGAGCCGGCGGCTGCCCCCGTCCTGCCCGTACCCCCACCCTGCCCGTACCCGCAGGCGCCCGGCCCTGTAGCCCCAAGTACTTTGGCCGTGACGCCATGGTGTGCGTCTGCAACGCCACGTACTGCGACACGCTGGACCCCGTGGTCCTGCCGGCCCCGGGCACTTACGTCAAGTACGAGAGCAGCAAGGCCGGTAAGCGGCTGGAGCGCAGCGAGGGGAGCTTCCAGCGCAGCCTGCACGCCCCAGGTACCCGCTGCGGCCGACAGAGACGGGCCGGACCCCACGTGTGACGTGCCATCACATTGGGTTCCCTCCCTGCAGATCTCGTCCTGACCGTGGACACGACGAAGCGGTACCAGAAGGTGAAAGGCTTTGGTGGCTCCGTCACTGATGCGGCTGCCATCAACATCCTTTCCCTGCCGGAAACAGCCCAGGATCACCTGCTCCGCTCCTACTTCTCTGAAGAAGGTGAGAACATCAGGGGAGGCGGGAGGGACAGTGACCGGGGACCCTGGGCGCCAGCAGGGCTTGGAGACCTCCTGTCCCACTGCCCACCTCTGCCTGTCCCACCTCGCTGTGCCTGGCAGGGCTGGAGTACAACCTCGTCCGGCTCCCCATGGCCAGCTGCGATTTCTCCCTCCACGCCTACACCTACGACGATGTTCCCTTCGACTACGAGCTCACCCACTTCAGCCTGCGGGATGAGGACACGAAGCTGAAGGTGAGCGGCGGGAGGGAGTGGGTGAGCGTGGAGGGAGCGCAGGAGGCTCAGCTCAGGCAGTCCCTCTGCCCTCTCCTGCAGATCCCCCTCCTGCATCGAGCCTTGGCCATGAGCAAGCAGCCGGTGTCGCTGTACGCGAGCCCCTGGACCTCCCCGACCTGGATGAAGACCAGCGAGTCCTACGTGGGGAAGGGCACGCTGAAGGGGGAGGCGGGGGACAAGTACCACAAGACCTGGGCCAACTACTTTGTACGGTAAGGGGGGGCCTGGGGCGAGAGGATGGGGGGAGATACCCGGGGGATCCTCAGCGGTGGTGCTGGGGAGGCCCCGTGGCTCACCCCTCTCCCCCGCGCTCAGGTTCCTGGACGAGTACGCCAAGCACAACCTGACCTTCTGGGCGGTGACGGCGGAGAACGAGCCCTCGGCCGGGCTGATCAACAACTACCCCTTCCAGTGCTTGGGCTTCACAGCCGAGCAGCAGCGGGACTTCATCGCGCGGGACCTGGGCCCCGCTCTGGCCAACAGCTCCCACCGCCACATCCAGCTCATCATCCTGGATGACAACCGGCTCCACCTCCCACACTGGGCCAAAGTGGTGAGTGTGGCACGGGGTCGGCCAGCACGGTGAGCTGGGGCAGAGCCCCAGTCCCGCCGGCACAGCGTGTCCCTGCGGGGAGGGCTCAGCCGCTCCGTCCCGCAGCGCGAGGGCTGGGGCGATGACTCTCCGCCCCGTGGCACCCAGCGGTGGCTGACTCTTCCCCCTGCCAGGTCCTGGAGGATGAAGAAGCAGCTCGCTACGTCCACGGCATCGGCATCCACTGGTACCTGGACTTCATTGGTCCCATACAGGACACGGTGGTGCCCACTCACGAGCTCTTCCCCGACTACTTCATCCTGGCCACAGAGGCGTGCATCGGGGCCCACTTCTGGGAGAGGGACGTGATCCTGGGCTGCTGGGACCGGGGGAACCAGTACAGCCACAGCATCCTGACGGTGAGGCCCCTGCGCCACCGTTGCATGGGCAGACCCCGGAGAGGGCCGCTGGTGCGCTCCCTCTCCCGTCAGCACCCGACTCCTTGGGCAGACGTCTGGGCTGTCCCGTTGCAGAACCTGAACCACTTTGTGGCCGGCTGGACCGACTGGAACCTGGCCCTGGACCTGGAAGGGGGCCCCAACTGGGTCAAGAACTATGTGGATAGCCCCGTCATCGTGGACACCAGCGAAGGCATCTTCTACAAGCAGCCCATGTTCTACCACATGGGGCACTTCAGGTGGGCCGGGACCCCCCGACATGCTCTCAGCTACCTGGGCTCCTGCTCCGTGGTTGCAGTAGCAGCTTGTCAGGAGGGGAGCGGGGCAGGTTTGGGGGGAGGAGAGCTCTGCTGAGCTCTGATTCCTTTTCTGGGGTCGCTTCTTGCTCGTGCCCGTGCAGTAAGTTCATCCCGGAGGGCTCCCAGCGCGTGGGGCTGGTCGCCTCCAAAGAGTCCAAGAAGACGGACCTGGAGTACACGGCTTTCCTGCGCCCCGACGGTGCCGTGGTGGTGGTGGTTCTGAACCGGTGAGTGATGCGGCTCAGCCCGCAAGCGTGGGACCCCGTCCCCCCGGGCCCCGCGCGTGGTTCATCCTGATGGACCTTGCGCACCGCCGGCGCTCGGGAGCTGCTGCGGATCTGACCCCGCTGCTCCTCCCCTCCTCCAGGTCCATGCAGAACGTCACCTTTGGGCTGGCCGATACGGTCGGCCTCATCGCAGCCCTGGCTCCGGCCAGCTCCATCCAGACATACCTGTGGCGGCGGCAGTGATGGGGCTGGGACGCCCATGGCCGACCAGGGACCGGACCGAGCCGGGGCTGGGAGAGCCCACGCTGCCCGCAGGCTCGGGCCTGGGAGCGCGGAGGAGGCGGCTCCCCGCTGTCTGCGCTGCGGCGGAGCCCGGCGCTGGGGCGAGCCGGAGGAGCGAGCCGGGCTGGGGGAGCGCAGCGCGCGTGCAGGAGGGCCGGGGGCACCGGTGCCCTTTCGGGGTGGAGATCCCACAGGCGGTGAATGCTGTTTGCTGCTGCTCCGACATTAAATGCTGATGCTGCCTCTATGTCTGTGGCTGGAAGAGAGAAGGTCAGGTCCCTCCCCGGCTCCCGGGCGCCGTGGCTTGTTGCCGCCCGGGCACGGAGCCCGTGGGACTCCCAGGAGCAGCGTGGAGCACCTGGAGCCTTTTGGGGTGGCCGCTCTCCCTGTCCACCCCAGCTGCTCTGCTCCCCACAACTCCCAGTGGGGATTCCCACCGCCACGGAGGTGCTGCAGGCTCCAGTTTGAAACTGGGAGCGAGCGAGGGGTGAGCTGAGCCCGGCTGCTCTCCTGCTGCCTGCGTGGGCAGGTTTAGGAACCGGCAGGCAGCTCAGGATTTACCCTGCACGCAGACGCTCCAGGTCCCGGAGCGGGAGTGGGAGCAAAGTGCATGGACGCCCGTCTTGGTGGAAGCCCGGGGCAGGGATTGGGGCCAAGCTTCGGCTTTCCGTGCTTTTCCTGCCGAGCTGGAGCCACTCGCAGCCCGATGCTGGGCTGGGGAGGGGGTGTGGATCACATCCCCCCCCACACTCCAGGGTGCGGGGTGTTCCCCGGGGCCGAGGCCGGAGGCAGAACCAGCTCCGCGAGCATCGCAGCACGGTGGGTTTCGGGGTACAAGCCCAGCCCTGGATGCGGGGTCAGGGCATCCGCGTGCTTCTCCTGGGGCTTTGCAGGGAGAGGGATGCTGGCCGGGCTGCGGCAGCCCTGCGATGGGGCGCGCCGGCCTCTGCTGTGGGGCAGGCTGTCGTCACCCCTGGGGCCAGGGCAGCGGGGGCAGAGAGGTCCCCGCTGTGACGGAGAGGTCCCCGCTGTGACGGAGAGGTCCCCGCTGTGACGGAGAGGTCCCCGCTGTGACGGAGAGGTCCCCGCTGTGATGAGGATGCTCGGGGTGCAGCGGGGGCTCAGCTCCCCGCGGCGGAGCCGGGGCGGCTTTAGCAAGCGGGCACGGGGCCAGGAGTGGGTGCTGAGCGCCGGCACACCCAGGAAGGAGGGAGGGAGCCGGGAAGGGTGTGCTGAGCAGGGGATTAGGACGGGGAGGTCGCGATTGCAGGCGGGGTGAGGAAGGGAGGCCGGGGCTGCTGGGCCGATCCGGGTCAGCCGGGTCGAGGCAGGCAGGATGGGGCCCGGGATGCCGTCAGGGCTGACAGCAGCGACGCTGCGTGGGCCGGGCACAGCCCAGCGCCGGCTCCGGCAGCGCCCAGGGCGCTGGGTAAGTGCGTGACAGGGTCACCGTGGGAAGCTGGCGCGTCCCGCACTGCGGTTGCCGCCGGGGTATCGCTCTGGGGTAGGAGCCCTGGGACCCCGCAACACCACGTCCTGGGGAGAGCTGGCTGTGCAGAGGGGCAGGAGCATCCCGCTCCTGGCCGGAGGCTCTTCGTGTTTGTCCACAAGAGGGAAATATTTCTCCAGGATGGCAGCAGCACTGAGCCCCGCTCCCAGCATCCTGCTCCCAGCATCCTGCTCCCAGCATCCTGCTCCCAGCATCCCCGTGCCCAGTGCAGGACCGCTCCTCTACCTGCTGTTTCTTTCCCAGGTTCTCACTTACCGGTTTCCTTTAACGTTTTACCGGCCCTGGTAATAAAAGCTGATGTCTGGATGCTTGAATGATCCCCAGGCCACGCGTCCTCGTCCCTGTGCTCTGCTCAGCTCTGGAGGACCGACTAGCTCCAGGTTAAATAGAGAGGGGGCGACTCCTCCGACGTCGTTGGGCTTGGCTCATTAATTCTTGTGCAAAGCGTTGGCTCGTTTTTGGGGCGCACACCAGCTGGCGGCTGCTGGGGCTGGAAGGAGGGGAACCCCCAGTAGCTGGCCTGGAACCAGCGACCACCACCCCGTGCTGAGCTCCAGCTGCGGGGTAGGACCCCCGGAGCCTGTGATGCTGCACGCACCGTGGCTACCGCTTTGGCACGGATGCGTTCCCAGTCGTGATCCCCATAACGGCTGCTCAGCCACAGCTCCGTGGTCCCCATCCCCACTGGCCTGGCTAAGGGGCAAAATTCCGCCCCCCCCCACCCCGCCGGCTCCTCTGCCGGCAGCAAACGCCGTGAGAACCCCCCCTGTGCTGGGAGCGGCGGCGAGAAGCGGCTTTGAGAGGATTTGGTGGGGCTGCCCAGCGCCTCCCGTGCCACCCGCTCCGCGCCGAGGCGTTGCCCTTTCCCCTGGGTCTCACTTTTCCTGCTCAGCAGGAAGCTCTTATCAGCCCGTGCTGATAGGGATGAGCTCCAGCAGCCTCCGCACTGTTTTTCCTCCGGGGACCCGAGCCAGCTGTGGGGCTGTGAGCCAGCTGTGGGGCTGTGGCCGGGTGGGTGGACCCCGAAATGGAGAGGGAAAGGGTGTACGGGGCACCCCGGGTGTCTGGCAGGAGATGGGGAGGCAGCTGCTAACCGTGGGGCAAGCAGGGGCTGACCTATTAGCCTCTCCCCAAAATTGGGGCTTATTAGCCTGGGTGTAGCACCCGGCTGACACGTTAGTCACGGCTTGGGGGTGGGAGACCTACGGGGCAGAGGGACGGGGACGGGAGGTTCCTTCCGGGGCTGCCCGGTTGCCCCATGAGTCGTAACCGGGGGCTGCGTGGCCCCGTCTGCCCCCGTCCCCGGGTGGCAACTAGCCCGGGGTGCCCCGTGGCTCGGCCCCACGTGGCTCGGGCCAGAGCGGCAGGCGGAGGCAGGGAACCGCAGCAGGGCAGCGCTGGAGGGTAGGAGGAACTTTGATGAATTGAATTGCCCCACAGCTGCATCTGATATGCCAGAAAAGGAGAAAATTAGTCACGAAGCGCTACTCCACCCGGAGAGGGAGAGCTAACGGAGCGGTTTAACCCTGTGGAGGGAAACTCCGAGCCCCGGCGTTCGACGCTCTGGGGCCGGCGGAGCGGCGGCTGGGAGCTGGCTGTCCTCTGTCCCCTGGGCCACCCCTGCAGAGAGATGCCAAAGGGCGTCCCCGCAGTGGCGGGTGCGTGTCCATGGGAGTGGGCGCATCCTGGGCGATGTGACCGGGGCCAGGCGGTGCCCGGGTGAACCCTTCGGACTGGGTGGGCTGCTCTCGGAGGAGCGGGGAGCGCTCCCGGTGAAGTTTGTCAGCAGGCACGGAGGAGCAGAGCTCTCCTCCCGGCACGGCCAGCGTCGGGGCAGCGCGTTCCCCTCCGTGGGTCCGGCTCGACAGCGCAGCTCCTGCTGGGGCACTTCTGCCGCCGCCGCTGCTTCTGCCTTCCGTGGTGCGTGCTGAGCTGGGGCGAGCAACGCGAAAGGCTGGGGCAGGGCACGGCGGTGGCCCCGGCTCCTGTGCGGCTGCGCCCGGTCGCTCCTTTTGCTGCACTGGGCCCTGCAGCCACATTTGGCATCCTCGCCTGGGGGTCCTGGACCCTCCCCACGGCTGGGTGCGTGGCCGCAGCCGCTCTTGGGGGGTGGAAGTGGGGTGATGGGCAGGGATAAACCGCCCAAGGTGCTGTGAGAGCTCAGCAGCAGGACAGCCTTACAGCGCCGTGAGCCTGCCCGTGGGCTCCGCTGCGCTTCCGGGGATTCATCCAGACCCTGCCCGACAAAAGAAAGACATCGGGGCTTCCTTCAGAGCTGCCCTGTGCTGCATCTCCCCGCGCTGGCGGGGCCTTTCGCACAGCCAGAGCTGCCAGCTCGACGTCCCCCTCTCTCCTCTCCGGGGGCTGACGCCTTTGCACAGCAGCGGAAGGTGAGGGGGGACCCGGTGTTCCCCGGCTCCGGCTCCAGCTCCTTGGCGAGGAGACATCCTGATGGTCCAGGTCCAAGACCAGCAGGAGATACGGGCCGGGAGGGGAGCGAGGAGGAGCTGTGGGGGTGGGAGAGGGTGTGCTGCGGAGGGAGGTCTCGAAGTGGCTCGCCGTAAAGGCGAGGTGGGGAGACTGGAGCTGCCTTCGGAGGAGGAGGAGGAGGAAGGCTGGCAGCAGCGCAGGTCGGGGAGCAGCCGGGGAGGAGGCGGGTGGGCTTGCAGGTTCCTGGCAGGGATGGACCCACCTTGCCTTCCTGCCAGGCGAGGGTCTTTGCTGGGGTAGGGGGAGGACAGGGTGTGCGGCAGGAGCTCCCTGGCAGCCGAAGCAGGAGCGAGGGCAGAGGAGACGGCGCTGATCCAGCCGGGGAGCACAGCCTGCCCCTCCGCCCCGTCCTGTGCCCGCGCCTGCCTTGGCTGAGGGTGTCCCCGCTCGCAGGCTCTGCTCCCCAGGACCCGCCGGAGCTGGGGCCATGGGGGCTGTCGGCGTCCTGGGATGGCTGCTGCTGCTGCTGGCAGCGCCCCGGGCTTCAGGTGAGCACGGGAACATGGCGGGGGTGGCAATGGCTTGGGTGCTGGGGTGCCCCGGGACGGGGTCAGGAGCCCGGAGGCAGCGCCGGAGTTGCGGGGTGCCCGGGGAGGGGACGGGGTGCGGAGCGCGGGGGCAGAGGCGGCACCCCGGGGCGGGCAGGAGAGCTCTGGCGGGGACGTGTCCCCGAGCCGGCGGCTGCCCACGTCCTGCCCGTGTACCCCCACCCTGCCCGTACCCGCAGGTGCCCGGCCCTGTAGCCCCAAGTACTTTGGCCGTGACGCCATGGTGTGCGTCTGCAACGCCACGTACTGCGACACGCTGGACCCCGTGGTCCTGCCGGCCCCGGGCACCTACGTCAAGTACGAGAGCAGCAAGGCCGGTAAGCGGCTGGAGCGCAGCGAGGGGAGCTTCCAGCGCAGCCTGCACGCCCCAGGTACCCGCTGCGGCCGGGAGGGTGGTGGGTGCCACCGTGGGACCCCCGGGCACCGCGAGCTGGGCTGTGGTCTCCCTCGCAGGGCTGCTGCTGACGGTCAACGTCTCCACACTGTACCAGAGTGTGAAGGGCTTCGGCGGGTCCCTCTCCGATGCTGCCGCCATCAACATCCTGGGGCTGTCGCAGCCTGCCCGGGACAACCTGCTGCGCTCCTACTTCTCCGAGAGCGGTGAGCGGTGCCGGCAGCGTGGGGTTGGTCGTGGGGTCCCGGAGGCGGCTGCACCTCTCCCCGCTCCGGGGCCGCTCATCACCTGGGCGCCTGCTCCGGCGCTGCCCGATGCTTTTCCCGTTCCGCAGGGATCGAGTACAACCTCGTCCGCCTCCCCATGGCTTGCAGCGACTTCTCCGTGCGCCCCTACAGCTACGACGATGTCCCCCACGACTACGAGCTGAAGCACTTCAGGCTGGCAGAGGAGGACGTGAAGTTGAAGGTGG
This sequence comes from Anarhynchus alexandrinus, assembly GCA_008711295.1. Classification (NCBI taxonomy): domain Eukaryota; kingdom Metazoa; phylum Chordata; class Aves; order Charadriiformes; family Charadriidae; genus Anarhynchus; species Anarhynchus alexandrinus. The sequence goes on along the minus strand of VUYV01000582.1, from coordinate 11,506 downwards.
GAGGCTGAAGCTGCTGCCTTTGGCGCCTTGTCCCCTCTCCTGCTGGAGCTCCTGCCTGCACCGGGACCCCTGCGCCTGGGTGCTGCCAAGCCCCTCGCAAGGTGGCAGGATGCGTGGGGACAACCCCACGGGAGCTGGCACCTCCTCCGGGGCACGTCCCGGCGCATCCCGGCTGGCACTGGCAGGGCGCAGAGCCGGGGCACCGCGCCATGGGGTGGTGCTCGCAGGCTACCGTTTCCCACAGAGGTCGCCTGAGTGCTCCCCTTCCTCCTGCGCTGAGCCGCGTGGTTTTGGGGGTAGGGGGGGCTGCAGCCATAGCTGAGCCCGTCCCTCTGTCCCCCTCCCGCAGATCCCCCTCCTGCACCGAGCCTCGGCCATGAGCAGGCGGCCGCTGTCGCTGTACGCCAGCCCCTGGACCTCCCCAGCCTGGATGAAGAGCAACGGGGACGTCCGCGGGAAGGGAACGCTGAAGGGGCAGGCGGGGGACAAGTACCACAAGACCTGGGCCAACTACTTCGTCAAGTACTGCGCCCCGGGGGCCGGGATGCTCAAGGACCGCGGGATGGGACGGGGAGGGCAGAGGGTGGGCAGGCGGGGCTGATGCTGACCCCTCTTCCCCGTGCCAGGTTCCTGGATGAATATGCCAAATACAACGTGACCTTCTGGGCGGTGACAGCGCAGAACGAGCCCCTCGCGGCACTCTTCACTCCCCCCCAGTTCCCCACTATCGCCTTCACCGCCGCGCAGCAGCGGGACTTCGTCGTCCGTGACCTGGGCCCCGCGCTGGCCCGCAGCCCCCACCGCACCCGCCTCATCATCCTGGACGACCAGCGCATCCACCTCCCGCACTGGGCCAAAGTGGTGAAGAGCAAAACCCATCACCCTGCCCGCCTCCTCCCTCTCCCTCTGCCCTGTGGCCCATCAAAACCTTCGGTTTTAGCTGAAAATTAAGCCAGCAGCCGCTCCCAGCCCTAGACAGAGCGGGAGGCAAAGCAGGTCTGCCGGACAGGGAGCCGGAGCCGGCTAATTCGGTACCAACCGCCTCCGTGCGTGTCTGGCTGTACCAGGGGACAGGAGGTGGCATCCGCGTCCCGCAGCCCTGCGGCAGAGGCGCTGCCGGCACCCCTGCTCCTTCTCCTGGCAGAGTTGCAGCCGATTCGGCTTGTTCCTTCGCAATGCCCGAGAGCCGTTGGCGGGAATTCCCTTAAACTAAAAGGAAAGAAAATAAAACGTGCTCCTTGCCCCTGCCTCGAGCGAGGCCGGAGCCGCAGGGGAGGGCGCAGCACGTCCCTTCCTCGCCCCCTCGCAGCGCCCGGGGACCAGGCAGGGCCGTGGGGTGGAGGGAGGAGCGGGCAGCGGCGGAGGGGAGAGGAGCCCATCGTGGGGCACATCTGCCCCCACGCATCCATTGCTGCTCCTGGGTTCCCGCTCGGGGTGCTCGCGGGAGGTGACAAGGCGGGAGGCAGGTGGCCCTAGGGGACCCCCCGCTGGCACGCGGGGTCTGCGTGTCCGTCCCCATGGGGCTCAGGGCACTGGTGGCCCCGGTGCGAGGCATCTCCTCTGCTCCCCCCCCCTCCCACCAGGTCCTGGGCAATGCCACTGCTGCCCGCTACGTCGCCGGCATGGGGGTCCACTGGTACCTGGACAGCATCGTCCCCCCCAGCTGCAGCCTGGAGGCCACCCACAAGCTCTTCCCTGACCATTTTCTCCTCTACACGGAGGCCTGCAGCGGCTTCCTCACCCTCCGGTTCGCCGTGTCCCTGGGCTGCTGGGATCGAGGGGAACGCTACAGCCACAGCATCCTGACGGTACGGTCCCCCGGCACTGCCCGCCCTGGGGCTGGGGACCCGGCTTAGCCCCGCTCAGTCCCTTCCCCTCCTGCCCAGGTCCTGAACCACTTTGTGGCCGGCTGGACCGACTGGAACCTGGCCCTGGACCTGAAAGGGGGCCCCAACTGGGTCAAGAACTACGTGGACAGCCCCGTCATCGTGGACACCAGCAAGGACGTCTTCTACAAGCAGCCCATGTTCTACCACCTGGGGCACTTCAGGTGGGTCGGGGCCGGCGAGGCTCAGGTGCTGCTGCCAGCCCGAGACTGGGGGGTACAATCCCTCTCCTCCTCCTCCTCCTCTCCCCGCAGCAAATTCATCCCCGAGGGCTCCCGGCGCGTGGGGCTGCACCGCAGCCGCCGATGCCTCATCTGTCAGCTGGAGCACGTGGCCGTCCTGCGCCCCGACGGGGCCCTCGTCCTGGTGGTGCTCAACAGGTCAGCGGGGGGCAGCCCGGGCACGGGGACGCTCGGCCCCGGCTGCGCTGACCTGCTCAACCCCTCTTGCCCCCCAGGTTCGGCTGGGACGTGCCGTTCGGGATCCAGGACCCCGCTGTTGGTTTCATCGATACTGTGGCTCCGGCCAACTCCATCCAGACCTACCTGTGGCGCTGGAAGTGACGGCCAGGGCAGGGCGAGGGACGGCACCGCGTGGCCGGGGGGGTCTCCGGGGCTCAGCTCTTCCCCTCCCCTTTCCAGCATCCTTCAATGGTGGAAGCGGGCGGTGACCCACCGCTGGGGGTGCAGGACGGACCGGGGGTCCTGCCCCCGCACTGCTCCCAGTGCTGGGGTCCCACCATGGCTGCTGCTGCCGGCGCCTCCCAGTCCTCCCCAGTCCTTCCCAGTCCTCCCCGGCATCCCCCAGCCCCCTGAAAGCTCCTGGACCACGCTTCCACACGTGGCTCCCTTAAAACCTTCGCGTGTGTCTCGGGCGCCAAGTAAAGCCGTGACGCGCTCCCTCCGGTATGTGCCGTCCCCGTCAGTGTTTCCTCTACGCTCTCGGAAATTGCTCGGTTTTCCTCGGAGAGGCGGTGAAGGGCAAGGGGTGCCCCGGAGGGCTCCGTCCCCGTGGCCCGCGTGTGGCTGCCTTGTTTATCGCTGCAGCTGGAGACTCAGCCGCTCGCCAGCTCTTGATTCCTTTCATATGCGCTGTTGGTTTTCCTCAGCCTACTAATTTTATTTCTCTTATTTTATTTTTTTAATCAAAACGTCCCGTCGCACCAGGGCGGCCGCTGTAGAAAAGGCTGAGTAAATCGTAACGGTGACCACCCCCCAACCCCCCCACACCCCATCCACCGAACCTCGCAGACAAACCAGCTCGGTGCCGTCTCTTCCAGAGCTCACGCCGATGGCCGCATCCAACCACGCTCGGCTGCTGCGGCCTCCGGACAGACTCCCCTCTATTCCGGCCGTGGCCGACACGGAGCTGGCAGCCCGCAATTACCTGGCCGTCCTGTTTGCTCTCTTTAAAATACCGGTTACAGGATTTGCTTGCTCCAGCCTTTGGGAACGTTACCAGCGTCTTTGAAGTCCTGGAATGAGAAAGCCAGAGCGCTCCTTGGCAAACTCCCCTCCTGTGTGAGCTGCGGAGTTGCTGACATTGGGGGAAAAAGCAAAAAAAAAAAAAAAAAAGGAGAAGAGAAAAAAAAAAAAGAGGTTTAACAGCTGTTTGCTCAGAGTGCAGCGTGAAGGCAGCACCGGGCTCCGTCTCAGCCCTGTTCACGGAGCGCATCTGCCCGTCCTGTGCTTTTAACGATGTTCCCCATGAGAGAAACCTTATGAAATTCCACAAGGACAAGCGTAGGGTACTGCGTCTGGGGAGGAATAACCCCCTGCACCAGTACAGGTTGGGGGGTGACCTGCTGGAGAGCAGCTCTGGGGAAAGGGACCTGGGAGCCCTGGGGGCCAACAGGATGGCCATGAGCCAGCAATGTGCCCTGGTGGCCAAGAAGGCCAATGGCATC
>VUYV01000581.1:229152-319151 GCA_008711295.1 Anarhynchus alexandrinus | reverse complement strand
TACTTCTGACATGAAATGATCTGAGCCAGCCCGCAGGAGAAGGCGAGCTACTTCAGCTGGGAGCTGTTCCTGGACTGCAAATTCTCCCATTTCATCCACAGCTGCCCCAGGTACTAAAGCCACACACTAAAGTACACATTTCAACTCCCATGTTTCTTTACAATGAAAAAACCCGAACAGAAGACCCCATGCTCAACTAGGCCAATGCAGGCACTGCCCGCTTTCATTTCTTTCTGTCTCAATCAACACAGGAGTTTAAAAGATAATCTCTGATAGAAATTCAATTTATTTCTCCTTCTGCATGTCTGAGCAGATCTGTAATCAGTGCAATCACTTTGCCGCACTGTCTTATACGTGTGGACTGAGGGTCTGGGACATTGTTTTCCCTGTTGCAAACAGGAACTGCGTCAAAATCTTATCAAACCAAATGCAAATGAGTGTCGGTCCAAGAGTAAAACTCACCCAATGTGCTTCTGGGGGAAATTCTGGCTGTTCTTTTTAAGGCTTTCACTTTTTTAAAATGAAATGTGTTATTCTTTTACAACTTAATCTTATTTAAGATGAGTATGGGAACCTAATGAAAAAAGCTCTTCGACCAAAACATTTTAGGATACAAAATGTTTCTTACTAGGAGGATTTATCTGTAAGCAGTGAATTTGCATAGGTGCCTCTTCAGAGTGAGATGAGAAAGAGAAACTCGAGGATGAAGTAGGTTCCTCAGCCAAGGCACCTCACCTGCCATTTGAGCCCCTGGCGTCCCTCAAGCCGGGCTCTGGCACGCAGCAGAGCCTGGGACGTAAGGATACCTCCTCCTTGGCTGCTGGTGTGCCCCCCGCGTGCCCTGCCTTCCCCCCCATGGCCCATGCCGTGCCCCGGAGCCGTGGGCCCGCTCGGGGAAGCGGGTGCCCAGCGGTGCTGCAGCAAGCCCCAGCGCCCTGTGCCACCATCACGGTGACAGAGGAGTGCAGGAAGAGGCACCCTAAGGACCGGACACCCTTCTGCAAGGGGAGGGCAACAAGACCAGCCTTGGGCTCGTTAGCACCCACACAGCATCACACTGGCCCCTCACAATAGGAAACTGCAGCAGCTGATACAAGAACTGCAGTGAGGAAAAACTGAGGGTGTGTCGGGTTATGGTTTGTTGTTTGCTTCGGGTTTGGGGTTCTTTTCTGAACTATCTTGGAAAAGCTGAGGCTTCTCTGGACAGCAGCAGCCCCACCTCGAGCGCTGGGCAGCTTTGCCATCCTCTCAGAGCTGTACAGGAGGACTTGATAAAACACGGTCTTGAAAATACAGAATTAAAATATTACTCCTGAACAATGAACGTGATTTATCACTTCATCTGATCAACCACATCACTCACGTCACCACCTCAGCACTGCTGAGATGCCAAACCAAAACAAATGCTTTCAAAATACTGTTCAACATATTTCCTTCTGTTTCTCACGTGTTCTAATGCCTAAAGAGAACGCCTTCCCCGTCCCACTGCCCACACAGAAATCACTCCTCTCCCTCCTGATACGCCAGTGGTGAATGTGGCTGGGCAATAAACGCCGCCTCAGCCTGTTCGGATGAAAAGAAAAAACAAAGTCTTCTTAGCAGCAATTTTCTCCTCTTTGCAGTGCATTTCTATCAGAACACGGGCTCCTCGGCCAAGGCGAAGAACGTGAAGCTGGATCCCTGACACTAGGAGTCTTTTGTACTTAAAATAAAAGCGGGGGCAGTAGATATTCTGGTAAACAGTCATATAAAGGCAACTAGAGATGCTTTTTGCTTTTGAATTAACAAATATGATTTCTTAAAAGTAATATTCCAGCCTTATTTTTGCTGCTATTAACTGTTCTCTGCAGATTCTTGAACAGATTACTTCATGCATTCTTTCATAAACTAGAGAAGTCACTTAGGCCTGCTAACCCAGGGTGCGAACCACCAGCCTTTCGAGGTGAAACGAATTGCTTATTCCCCTCTTCTGATTTTTCCTGCTAGGCGATAAATGTAGGCATTACATGAGAAAGGGTAAAAACACCTTCAGCGTTCATAACATTCTCTTGCTTTTAAAAATACGCGGCAAGGCATACAAGAATAGTACAGATCCTTAGTGAAGAAAACTAATTGTTTCTTCCAGCTGATTTATACCTACATGTAGTTAGGATGGAAGACAGCTTGAAAAGGAAGTTTTACAGGAAGTTTTACATTTTCAATTGCTTTTGAAGCTATAGGAAACAAAATACTACAGAAGTCAGAAATCTGTTTAAAAGTTGCTTTTTTTTTTCTTTCATGAGAAAGAATTCGAACTGAATAACAACTTTGCTTGGTTTTGTGTTCTGTTACTTCATGATTGAGCTTCTAAAATAAGAGTATGAAATAATGAAAACGGGTATCATTTGCACCATTCTCGGTGCACTGGCTTTTCGTTTTCCTAAAGGTCATTTACTCTTTTGCAAGAGAGAGAAGTACCACCAGTACCAGCAAATGCATAATCCTGACACAGTCAGAGTTTCCAACAGCACTGAGCCATTCACACAATTTATTTATAGTCCCCTCCTTCACTATGCAAAAGAAATTTTGGCCCTGGGCATTGGATTGATTGTTTAGGAACAGACACACACAAAACCCCCTTGTCATTACTTGCAAGAGTTCCCAGCAATCAATTATTCTGAATTAGGGAAAATGACCAAAAAAGGCAAACGAAAACCTATGCAAATCAACAGACAGTTGCATCCAAGAGTTTAAAAATAACTGGCTGAGGGAGATGCCCCAACAGTTAATTTTTGAATTTTCAACTGTTCAGAAAGTTGCACAGGGCTGAAATAAAACTAATATGTACCAATATTTAAAAGAGTAAATGCAACATGAGAAAAATCTTGCTAGGAGACTGATATAAAAATAGGGCAAAGTAATGAAAGTAATAAAAAAAATAAGGAAATATATATTTAGAAAGAGTTAAAGGAGGGTAACGTAATTAAACCCAAACAAAATGGGATTAGAGAAACTAGATTTACTGGACACCTTGTTTTTTTATCAATTATAACAGTTCAGTTCATACAGGTAAGAGTAATGATGATGATGTGTGTTTAGTCTTCAATAAAGCATTTAATCAGATGCTTCATGATATTTTCAAGAGAAATGAATGACACATGATCATTATGACACTTGCGAGGAGAGCACGAAACTGGTTAGCAGCCGCACCTCCAAACAGAGCCACAGACAGTCAATCAGTGGCGAGCAAAAGCTTTTGTATTGGAGTGCTGTAAGACTTAGACATTGGCTCTGTGCTGTATAAATGACCTGAAAAAAAACATGTGTTACATTGGTAATGATTAAGGTTTGCAGAGGATGCAAAAATTTGAGGAATGCAAAATAATAAGCAGCACATTTCTGAGCTGGACAGCAAGGTAAGATGGTAGCAAGGAAAGACACAATACACATCTCAATGCATCTCAGAAGGACAAAAATGCAAATTGTATTTACAAAAGTAGAACTCCACTCTAAAGAATTAAAAAAATAGTTGGGAGACATGATACATACTCACTGAATAGATGCTTCAACTGCAACATTGCAGCCAAAAGGATTAAATGCCCTCACGTTATAGATATAAACACAATCTGGTACAAATCATGTTATCTCCATGCTTTCCACTAACATAACTGCCCCTGAAATCCTGCAACTGGTTCTGGTGCCTACAGTTCTTGAATGGTGCTGGAAACTTTATAGCCTTCACAGGAGACCTCCAGGAATGAATGAAATATTTTAGAGAGAGAGAGAGACTTCAGGGGTTTGGTCCATGTAGGATGTCAAACAGAAGGCTGTGACTGCATGTTTATGAGAAACTTGTGTGGAAAGAGCCCTTTCAAGTGAGCAGTCAGATAAAACATAGTTTCATGCTGGGAAGTGAAGCTAGACAAACATCAACCAGAAATATTTGTTTTTAAGCACTGAGAGTAATCAGCACTGGAATAAGTTGCAACATATTCTGCACCAAAAAAGCCTTCACTAGATAGATTTTCAAAGAGCTGCAGCCTTGTTCATACACAGTTTAATTCATTTTGGGGAAGGGATGAAAAATGAATGGCTTCATTGATGACTGAATTGCAGATTGCTAGTCTGTTCTATCCATATATCTAAAAACCCTAGCTGCATATAACGCTTCTTGTAATCTAGGTACCAGATGCTCACAGATGTTTAAAGACTGAGATGAGCTCAGAAAGTGCTTAGATTTTTTGACACAGTGTCCCTTCATTTTATCATCCAATACAGAAGGCTACTGAAGCAATCATTCTCAGTTTTCCAAAACTGTACCATTCTGACTGTTTCAGCATCACGTTCAGCATCACTGTCTAAAGCATATTACCTCCGGGTTAAATTTTCTCTGCAATCATTTTTGCAGCACAAATTCTCAATGAGACAAACGGTTTTCTATAATTTTAAGAGTATCACCACATTAGACCACGACTATGTCACATCACACCAGCTCTGGGCTCACATTACCAATACCCACCAGTGAGACCACATCATCCTCCAGCCATGGGAGGACCGGCGGTTTTCAGACGGGCCAGGCCATCTTCATGATGGGAACATCACCGCTGGAGCGCCTGGATTGGCAGTGTGCTTCCAGGCTCGTACAGGCATCCCAAAGAGGCTGCCGTTTCCTTCTGGAAATGGGCAGTTAGAGAACTAGCCTGACCCGCAGCCCGCCGTGCGGCAGCCGGCGAGCCCAGCCGCAGCGGCAGTCGGCCCCTACGCGCTCACACAGCCGCAGCGGCAGTCGGCCCCTACGCGCTCACACAGCTGCTTTCTGGCACGCACACGGCAGCAGCAGCGATTCCCAGAGGCACGCACGGACTGAGTATGCCGCATTTTCAAGTGTATGCCAAGGATCAGAATTTCACAGAAAAAGTGTGTGGTATTCAACCAAAAAAATGCCAAAAAGTTTATACCTAATAAAGCAAATTTATCCCCAGTCTAGCTCCCCTGATGAGAGCTTATAGTTATACCAGAGATGTGTTTGGCCCAGTACTCAGAAATAAGACACTGCCTGCAACAGACTGGTATCGTACACTAATTACAGTTCTCATCACTATAGGAATGTACTTTTGTTTATATTCCTTCCATTCCATGAAAGAAAACAAAGCTCAGTTAAACCAAAAACTGAAGAAAGAATAGAAATCCTGAATAGATATAAAATCCATTGGAAGCGAGAATATAACCCGGTACAGAACGCAGTACATCTCCTTTAAAACAATGGGTTTCCACCAAGTGATGTCTGCCCATCTCCATCTTAACCTCCCACTTAGCACACAAAAAAGCACTAGCTTATAGTTTCTCAGATAAACGATGTCTTTAACTTTCTGTTCCATCTTTTGTCCTTGCCCTACGTTACTATTTGTAAGTTCCAGATTCAGAAGCAATATGGATAGCTTTAAGCAAAGGATAAATTGTTGTTTATACACAATCTCATCTGGAAAAGAAACAGAAATTTAACTTGAGGTTTCAAGTACCTTTGACATCTGCTTACAGAACATTTCCTAATTCTATGAAGACCTTTACCAGACACTTAACAGTAAGCATAGGAATAGCCCCAGTGGCTTTGGGGATTAGACATACTTTCTGACCTGGTATACAAAGAGAAACAGGATTGCACGTGGCCTGGGCCCTACGCCAGCTGGCAGGAAAACAGAAGGGAGGTCAGTCCTGGGGAGAATTCTTCACCTGCCTATTCTGCAAGGTTAGTACGGACACTGCTCCTCTGGATCTCAAATTCTTCCTTCCAGAATCTGAACGCTCTCCATTTCTAGTAAATTAAGAGAGAGAGAGATGGTCAAATGGTTATCTTGTAAAGACACCTAAAGCACTTGCTTTAATATAAAATACTAAATTTAATCCAAATGTATTATGTGCACAAAATAATACCATTGACTTTTTAGTACTTTACGTTTACTACTAATCTTTTTTTCTTTTATAATTATGAACATAAAAGCAAGAGATAATGTCTCTGACTTTGGCTTAGACCTCTCTCCGATTCAAACATTTTGTACAGAACGCTTGCTTCCAATATTCAAAAGACATAGTCGCATCACAAAGCTTCTCTGTGCAGACGTAGCTGGTGACATGGGTAGCTTCATGCTCCTACACTGACCACTTGTGATTTCATGCATTCTTCATGCACTGAAGAAATACATTCAAGGACCAAATCCATTTCTGAATACAACCTATCGAAATTAAAGTTCTGCAGACTGACAACTTCTCTCTTATAATATCACCTTAGCAAAGAGACATAAAAATAGCCCTTCTTATCAGTTTCTCACGTCCAGGCCCACAAACTGCCCTACAGATTACTCAAGAACAGAAATTAATGGCAGTTGACACAAGTGCTCTCTGCCTTCTCCCCTGAGCTAGACCACAAGAAGACCTTTGAACATGTAAAATACTCCGACTCCAGCTCTTCAAGGCTCAGAGTATTCCAACACTGAGGAGACAGAAGGTTTTGGCACACCCCATTGCTACACCACCAAGAAGAAACTTGCGCAAACAAAATATAATTTGAACTTCAGTGAGACAGAAAAAACACCACTAAGCCCAGTGAGACAGGAAAAACTACTGAGCCAGATCTTCCATTGGCTTGAGTCTACACTATAGAAATCCTGCCCTGTTTCACTATTCAAATGTCACTTTCACACAAAGAACTGTCCCCATCTGAATTAACTTCTAAAATTAAGAGGAAAGCATACGAGATTAAGTCATGAGAGACCACAGTAATAATCTACTCTGACCTCATGCACACACCATAAAACTTTTCTAAATTAATTCCAATTAAAGCTGGAAACAACCTTCAAGCAAAGATTACTTTTTTCATCTCCTGCGACAGAGATAGTATCATTTGCTTAATTACAAAGCACTTGTAATGGCAGTTATTTCTAAAGAACATACAGGTTCTGTTAATACAAATACATGTACCTGGATACAGTGTGCGAGCACCTGCGGCACGCAGCATTCAGCAGAGCTGATCACAGCCTGTGCACATCCACTCTTTCACTCAGAAAGTGCTTCTTAACTACCATAGCAGCCAAAGTACAGGCAAGTCAAAAGTTGAAACCATCTCTCTCTCAGGATGTACTGGCCCAAGCTCCGACACTCCAAGGCACAGAGCTTCTGAACCTCCCTGAAGTTAGAGATGGCTCCAATTGCACCTTCCAAACTGTATCACAAGTATGGAGACAGATATTCAGGTCCAAAGCCTAAGGGATTAATCCTGTATCTGGTTTTGATCCTCTATGGAAAAATGCTTTTTACTCAGAAAATACGCTGTTCTCTCCCACATGATCGAAACAACAGACAGTTGCATCCGCTAGACCCTTAATGGAACAAAATGGGAATATGCAGGCAGTTAGACATGCTCCATAACCATGGCTTCCTATCCAGAGAAAAGAAAGAGCTCAGCTGCAAATTTCTAGCTAAGAACCATCACCATCATCTGAAATGATGGAATTTTTTCCCTTTCTAATACCTTCTTGCAAGCTCATGACAAGACAGCTGTCTGCAATCACTGACTACTGTTAGTTTAAGCATAATTGTATTTACTACAGTTTCAGTAAACATGTAACCAACTGCTTAAAAATCTATTTTAATGACGTTTTCAAGAATAATAATACTCTGCATTACAAAAGAAAGAGGTAAAAGGTACATCTTTTACATATAAGAAAAAACTTACAGCAAAGGCAAAGAATATCTTAAATCCAAAATAAAGCTATGTTGTTCCCTACAGGGAAGGTTCAGGTGTTTGAGATTACTCACTCAATTCACTTTCAGCATTCATAGAAAAAGATGAAGGACAGTCAAAATAGTTACTCTACCATGTCAGCTTTAAATCGTCCACTGACTGTCAACAATTTAGCAATAAAATTACAAATATACAGAAACCAAATCTGCTACTGTACTGAAGCTACACACACACAACCAATAACAAAAATACATAACAAAATATGCAGAAGTTGTTTTCCATTCATAAATGCAGAATTACTCCCACATTCCACTCTGACCTGAAGTGAGCACTCCACACAGTGACCAAAAAGGAAGACAACTGTTATCGTACATCATAGAGTGAGCAGAAGACAAATCTACACATTACTCACAAATTTGCGCTAACCCTAATTCTACAAACTGTTTGCTGTAGAATTATAGTTAATACATGGAAACATGTAAAATTCATATTAACAATTAAGTACAAGTCAGAGTGAAAACAGTGATGGTAATGAAGAGTCTCATTCTGAGACTGCTGCTTGTCGGGCAGAATGAGTCCGCGTCCAGCACTCGAACCTCATGGACATTACCAATAACGGAAAGTACTATGCTTAGCAGAACTTGCACAAAAGGCCAAAAGCGATCACTACCAATGTTTTTCCAAACAGCAGGACAGGACATCAGGAAAAGAGAATACTATGGTATTCATTGCAACGTTAGGCTTTTGAGCACAGATGTGCTCGACTTAAAAATGACGTGCATTACAAATACAAAATGCTACAAATGCTTACTGCATGCAGATAGTCCCCAGACTACTTCACTTCATAATTCCTAAATCAAAGTAATACATACATAAGGATGGAACATGGTTTCTATTTACATAAGCTTTGACAGGAAAGGGCACATTAAATCATGACTGAATCACTAGCATGAAATTGCATTTCTAAATAATTTAAACCCTCAAAACAGTATTTCTTGCTAAAAATCCTTCATTTCAATGAAATAGTTTGTAAACATTGAGGATGTACATTTATACAATCTACAGTCTCAGCAGGAAATAAATTTCAGGCCTATCATCACTACTGGCTTCCAGCGGCAGAACAGAATCGTGCGTATACAACCGGTCGCTACAGGCGTAGTGCAGAGCAGCGCAGGCGCCCTCGGGTATTCCTCGGCTCTCCACGTCCTCCCCAGGGAAGCCATTCAGGTACCGGGCTATGTAAGAGCCTGTTGAATGTCTGTTGACAACATGAGGAGATGCCGAAGGCTTGTTCTGAAGGACGACCCCCGCTACGCTACTTGAGTTAGAAGATTTTTGCTTGCTGGCAGCCTCCTGCCTCTCCTTGGCACGGCTGGCGATATTCCGCACCCTGCTCTGGCTTCTGGACGAGAGTTTCCTGACCAGCGCCTTCGGGCAGTCTTCATCAATCTGCCTGGAGCACAGCGTTTGACGGCTCTCCTCCTGGTCCAGGGAAACCAGCTTCCTCAGCTGTTCCGTCAGAGCATCCGTAGAATGTGGTCTCATATTCTTCATAGCAGCAAGTTTCTTGTCTCTCATGCCTGATGAGATAAAGCTCTTACTTATGTATTGATACTTACTTTCAAAATTGCAGGAGATATCCTCTGATGTCAAGTCTCCGAGACTCTTGGATTTGCAAGGGCTAGTCTGCTTGATGGCTGGATGAGGTGGGAAAACCAAAGCATTTTTGAGCACCGGTGAGTCCATGTTAAGCTGGGATCTCTCAGAGGTACACGTCACATTTCCCTGCTTATCTGAATGATGATGACATAAAAAGCCAACATTTTCATACATTGGAAAAGGGAGCTGACTCCCCGCCGTCCTGAAGTTACCCGAGCAGTCCAAGGCAGAAGCACAGAGCTCAACAGTTGCGCTGCTCCCAGAGGTTCTCTCACCACCATGCCCCGTGTCCTGCTTTTGCCTCAGTTTCAAAGGGGAAGCCAACTGGCTCATGTCTTCCCTTTTGTACTCGCATGCAGTTACCAAGAGATCTTGACAATCCCCATCTACTTCTACAAGACTGCTGCTTTCTGAGTTTTCACCAGTGGGAGGGTCAACAAGCGTCTCCTCAAAGATGAGGCTATTGGAAGCAAAAGAACTGGCAGGCTCGGGGGCTTCCCAGCTTCCTCCACATTTTGGTCCACATTTCCTTTTGGGATTTCCATTTAGCAAGGAGAGAGGTGAAGGACAAGGAGAGCTAGGCAAGTTGTTTTGTACACTATTTAACTTTTTCTTGCAAACTAATTCACTGTGGGTCTTACATTCAGAAGCTGGTGTAAGAGTCGCCTCATGGATAATTGTGTACACAGAATACTCTGCAGTCTCAGGGCTGGAGAACACAGTAGTATCTGGAGTTGAGAATAAAGGGGATTTGATGGATTTTGTGGTAGTAAAGTTGTGCTTACAGGGACTGTTAAGATCTGCAGTAAGCACGTGTGGGTGCGTAGCCGTCACACTGAAGGCCTGGCTGCTAGTGCCATGGAGGCTTGAGACTGCAGTAAGATTAGTTTGGTCATCTGTGACATCAAACTGTCCGATCAGAGCTGAGACAGCGCTATCCATCTCGCTCTCATTTGTTAAAGAAACTTCATCTATAAGGCGAGAAATGTCACTGTCTTGCATGGTTAAAGTGGAGTGCAAATCAGGAACATCAGAGCAAATGGTAGAAGAAATATCTGTCAAAGAAAGAGGTGCTCCAGTGCTTTTCTCTATGATGTCATATTTGTGATTTTCCATCTCTACTTTTTGAGAAAGGGCAGAGCCCACAAGAGTTATTTTCTCCTCCTTAGACCCTTTTGTGTCATCTTCCTTTTTATTGTCTGCACAGTTTTTGCCATTTGTTTTTTCTGTGGAAATTTCAAAATCAGAGTCCTGCATTAGAGGGACAGTTTCAGCAGGAAGATTATTTTGCGGATAGACTATGAGGTGATTCATTTCAGCTATACCACTTGCAAAAACTAAATTTTCAGGTTGTTCCTGTAGAGGTGGTACTAAAGAGTCAACTGTAGTCTCCTTCTGGTCATTCTTCTTAACTTGAGATGCCAAATTTGAAGTATTTGCTGCTTTCTCAGAACATGTGAAAACAGATTCTTTCAAGTTTGTTTCCTCCTCATTTGTATTGTCATCACTGTTGGCTAAATTAAATAAGAAACGTATTAGTTGCATACAATATTGTGTTCTGTTTATTAACAACTATTTTGTCCTTAGACAGACAAATGGAGAATGCAAAATTAGGTACAGTTGTGACAGAACTTAATTATGGGGTTGTGCAGGTTTAGTACAAATTATCTGTGTGATATGAATAAATGGAAAAATACAACTGCAGGCACTTCATTGAAACTTCCTTTGAATGTCTATTACATCAAGCACGTGATGTAATATTTGTTGCAAATAATGTTAATGAGGTACCATATTGTAGCTTGCAAGTAGTATTACCTTCGGCTGTGTTCCTATTCAGATTTGTACTATAAAGAAGCATGGCAATAAAGACAGAACAAAACAGCTCTGTTAAAAAACATAGTATTTTGAAACAAGATGCATGCTGAAAAGAGCTGAGTAAAAAGCATCAAGTAGATGGACTCCAGACTGTATTTCACATCGAGTTACGGTAAAATGTTACAATTTAAGGATTTAATTTTTGATCTTCTACAAGCATTCATGAGAGCAAGAGTTTGAATTCCATGAAAGATATGCATTGGGTATTTCCTCCACCAGATCTTACTTGTCTTTATATGCCAAATCTGAGCTCCATGACTCACTCTTTTGGAGCTTTTAATTAAGCAGGGACTACAGAAGTAAGCTTGGCATGATATACACTGTTTCTAACATTCGCTAGAAACCAGGTACCCTAGGAAGAAACAAGAGAAGCCCTGATCATTCCGTGACAGTGCCTGAACCCCACCTCCCCCAGTACAGTAAGAGCTATTTTTAACAAACATGACATTAAAGGCTGATCTCCAAAATCTGAATAGTTCCCCAAGCTTTCCAGTGCTCCCACATAAGGATGGAAGAGATGTACGTTTCTCCGATTTCTAGATTTTTTTTTTTTCTATAAAGAACAGGGGAGGAAACGGACAGCACACTGTCCACTGGGCGTAATTCCAATTGAGACAGTAGAGACGTGTTCAGCCATAGTATTTTAGCAAGAAAGATCTCTGCTGGACAGCCAGCCTTTTCCATTCTTCACAGCATCCTGCACTAATGAACGCTTCATCTGACTGGTGTGTCCCCAAGGGTGAAGCCACCTCCTAGTCTGAAACATTTGGGCTGAACTTACTTTCTGAGAATACCCAAGCCTATGCCTGTACGTGCACGAGGCTGCGTTGTACCTTTTCTTACCATGATTCAAGGTAAGTGCTTCCACAGAAAATGAGTTGCTTTTCTCTCTGTCCACCCCTAAGCCATGGATGGCCCTGCAGCATAGAAGGGAGAAGGTCCCTTGGGGACAGAAGAGGACTCCATCTGGAATTTCATCTTGTTTGTGTCTCATTTCTTTGCGTCTAAGGTGGCCAGTCCTCCTCCATAGGGGTTATGGAGCAAGGCCTACAGAAACTCCAATGGACAGGATCTAGTCCTCTCAGAGTTAGAAGGGGCAGCATTCATTCCCTGTGACAGCTTTTTAAGTCATCTCACCAGGACTCATGTTTTCTGTAAAGGTTATTTTGCTATATGCGAATACCTGTGACCTCCAAAAAGTGTGGCAAGTTCTTCTGAAATAATTTTGTGTCTCTGTCTGTAGCATCCTTAGGAAGAAATATCTAAGAAATAATTACATCTGCTGCGAAGAATGGCCGAGCTGTATCATCTCACAGGCTTATGTAGAGAATCTTTCAATTTAAAATACAGCATTTCAGAGTTCACTTCCTTCACTAGGAATATCCTTTTTCCTGTCTACGGTTTCTTCTCAGGGTGGTAGAAAAAGAATAGGATTGATTTTGCTTGCTGTTTCTCCTAAGTAACTTCTTCTACAAGATGATGTCCAGATTATCTGTTCCTTCAAAGCCTCTAATAGGGACAAGTAGGACAAAGGTGGTTTAATAACACATTCTTATCCGTGCCTGGTGGTTGTCCTATTTTAGGGTGGCTCCTGTAGTTGGTGGAAGCTGCTGCTCCGCAGCTAAGAATACCCAGAGCAGAGCACCACTTCTGTCACGCCGCCGGCCAAGAGAGGTTCTCTGTGTGCTCTCTGCATCTTACCAAAGACGACAGACGGTGCTTCTGGCTGTCCTGTGCCAGCTGAGGAAGAGCCTTCCAGGACCAACCGCAGCAACGCTGCGCTGTCAGAACTCTCCAGAAGCTGAGGATGTGGCTATCCCTGCAGCCTCATGGGGACAGCCTGTATGAGCGCACACGCTCTTCCCAAACAAACAAAATCCAGCCCCAAACAGCAGTATAGAGGCCCTAAACTAGGGATAAGCTCAGGGTGGAGACGGCAGGTCTAATGACTTACAGCCATTGTATTCAAGGCTTCCTAGACTTATTTAAGTATTCCAGTAAATCAAATATTAGGCAGGTCAAACACACTAAATTTGCTGTAGTCATGGGAATAACTGGCTGAAGACACTTAGAAAAAAGCTATTTTAAGAATTAAATTGTATTGTGTATCAATAATATAAGACCAAGATTTTATCCTAACACATGCTTTCAATGTAATCTAGGTTACTTAATTTGATTAATTTAGGAGGAGACTATCAAGACTGATGGATACAAAATTTGACCTACTTTTATCCCTTTTACATCTATTTGAAAGTCTACATTAGTCTTTACACACACTATTTTCAAAAACACATGCTGCATACTGTTCTTCCTCCTTGTAAGCGGGGAGAGAAAAGCCACCATGCCAGCAGCTCTTTCCATAAGAAATGGACAGGAGCAAACCAGAAACTGATGAAGCACAATTGAAAGTTGGTTCTTAAATTATGAAAAGAAATTTGGCAAGTGTCCTTTTAAGAGCACTTCCAGAAGTCACTGTAATTCAATTGCCTAGTTTGCAGAGTAAACAGCTTTCCGGGGTGTCACTTATCGAAGATTTAAGGAGCTGTTCAAATACTACAATCTTAAGCATATGTAATTTTTGCCCAGTAACTCTCATTAGAGTCAAAGAAAACTACTTGCATAGGAACTGCAGAACTCAGCCTTTTAATAGATTATTTAAACTTACTACATCAAAAGTAATTATGGAAGCATCTTACCGGATGCATTTTCTTTTCCTTTGGCATCTTGGGTAGTTTCATCTTCTGGACACGGCAGTCCTACAAGAAGATATTTGTCCATGGGCATAGAAGCAGGACGTGCTTGCAGACTCCGGCTTGTACGCGTTACAACTCCTTCTTTGTCTTTCAAGTCTATTGGTTCAGATGCACTGTCTTTAATTTCAGTAGCTTCCAGAAAACCCATCTTGCTTTTCTTTCTACCTTTTGCTGGTGCACTGGCTGTGCGCCGGAGAATTCGATCACCAATAGATCGTTTCCGTACATAGTGCCCGCTGGTTTCAGCAGAACTGTGCTTAGGGTTCTTGTTAAACAACCCTCTGAGTCCTATCAGCTGCTTATTCTGAAAGGACAAGAATAACCACAGTTTCGAGTGAGTTCATACTGTTATATAATACGTACAATGAAAAGGGCTGCTTTCAGAGTATTTATGAATGATGAAGACAAAGTTAAAAATGCAGCAAAGCAAAAATTCACACCAAGCAATTCACATCTACTCTGACCAAGGAGCTATCAGCATAGGTCTCCATGAATTCATGCATGTCTGGATTTCTCCTCATTAGGATGGCAGCCTGCCACAATTACAAGAGAGGTTTGCTCAAAGTCTCCTAATCAGAGATGACAAGACTGTAAGAAGTGTACTGCAGTGACAGGCTACACATTAACTTGGAGTTTTATGCATGGGCTTCATCAAAGCAATATTCAAATGTTTCAGAGCCTGAATGAAGAATGATGTAAGTTCGGTAGTTGCAGATCATGCGATTAGGAACCATTCGAAAAGTCTGTGCCCAGCAAGTGCAAAGTGCATGCTAATGAAGTCTACCTTTGTGGCTCCTAGAAAGTGCAAAATTGTGTAACTGGGATTGAGGATTAAAGGGCTCCACTGAAAGGCAAAAAAATGCAAATACATTTGGCTAATGTTTTCAAGACTGTGATACAAGCAAATAAAGTAATAATACATCAGCTATAAATATAACCCCTCTACAGGAAATAATTTAAAACTGCTTATTAGTCTAATATCAGTCTCAGAAACTCGACCAGATATCCTCACTTACAAGGATGCAAATGCGCATTCAGCCTTTGTTTCTGCGTTAGAAACAATAATACAGCCCATCGTTAAGGCAAGCATTAGATGAACAGACTAACTGATACAGAGATCAAATCTCAATGGATCTTTCCGCACCCCTTCATTTGTCTTCCCTGTGAAGCTACTCTTTACTATTTTTCTTGAGTACATTTCTTCTTTGAAGAGCACATGAGCCAAGAGCAATAGCCACACAGGCTCCCCTGTCACCAAAACCATATGTGATATCACACACGTACCCAGACACGTGCAAATCTAGGTGTGGAGCTCAGATGCATTCCAAGCTGTGGACTACTGCTTTTCTTTTTACTCTGACTTAGTCCACCTTGAATACTAAAAGCTTCTCTTTGTGCACAGAACACGCACGGGTCTGGCATGGTCCGTGCCGTTCCCTCCAGCACCTCGCTGCTGTCCTCCATGGCAGGAGGAACACTTGCGGAGGCAAGAGCAGACGAGACCATTGAAACACCGGTCCCGCGGCTGAGACAAGGATGCCAAGAGTGAGACAGACATCCGAGTGGTTCACAGAGCCGTTATTAGATCATCCGGTGATCTAAAGGGATCAGTGAGGATAAAGGTGGCGGAGTTAAGTGAGGATCTGGACTAGAGCAACTCGCAGCCCCTATGCCATCTATGTTGTTTTCTCTCTCTGTTCCACTGAGCTTTCCTCGGGTACTCGCAGAACTGCAGGTTAACATATTTGACATGACATTCTCTGCAGCCACTCGCAGAAAGGAGGCAGGCTGAGGGCTAACTGTTCTTTTCAACCTATACCCTTCATAAAGGTGGGGGGTTATTTGTGGGTTGTATGGTTTTCTTTTTTTTTAAAAAAAAAATCACTAAAAAGGGCTATTTTATTTTAGCATCCTGTTGAATAAGGCCTTAATTTCTTTGTGCTAGCTATCTACAATGACCTCTTATAACCTGCTTGTGAAGGCAGCTGAAGCAGAAACGCAGAGAAAAAGCACTGTGCTTTTACTTTCATTTAAAAAATGTTTTAAAATTGGTAATCTTGCAGAAAAGCAAAATGTATGCACTAAAACCTAAAAGCTGCTAAAAATAGCTTGGCAAATACCATGTTCTGGTGCAGTTACAGTTCTCAACATTTACTTCTAAAATAAAATTAAACACACTGAAGAAATGTACTTACTGTATCTAGACGTGATAATTACTAGGTGCTAACAGTAAGGGCACTCCTAAGAACGTGCACGCTAAGACTAGGGTAACAGTACGTTGAGCTTTCCTCGCTGATCACCCACAAGGAACCCCCCACACCACGAGCTACACCCTTCTGCCTCCTGAGCGCTCCGGCAGAAGCGGGTCTGAGCCTTGACGGGGGTATCTCAGGTGGAGAGAGCCAAGTGTTTTACTGGACGTGGGCGTGCTGTGAACGGGTGCCCCGGCTCAGTGCTCCTCAGAGAAAACACTCTAATAAGGAATTGCAGTTGGCTTCCTTGAGCATGCTGATGCTCAGCAGTGTGTGTAGCTACCTATACAGACACGAGTATAAATGAAGACATCAAGTTGAGGGCAATAGAGAATCAGACATTATGCTTTTTCATTGCTGTACAATCTGAATAATTTGTTTAAGCTTTATTACTGATTAGTGCCAGAGAGAACTAGGTACTGCTAATCCAATGTACAAAATGCCATGAACATAAGCTGTAAGAATCATTTAGAAACCACACAAATCCTGTGAGGTTTTTTATTCTGTGGCATATTTAAATCCATTTTCTATCAGAAGAATTAAAACAAACAAAAAAGTCATAAAAGATGTAAACTTCCAGATATACCTACCTTTCCATAGATCTCATTAATGGTTATATGAACAAATATGGATGCTTCTGTCAGCCCTTCTAAATACACGTGACGATAACCTAGTAAAACAAAAACATTGCACCACAAATAATCAACAGGTTGCATTTTACACACAACTGGCAATGACTGCCTATAGAAGTGAAACACATACAGTAAGCCACCTTATGTCTTCAGTAAAACTTATCTTATGTTCTCACAGGTTTTCCAAGCCCCCCAGTACAAATTGCCTCCAAATTACAAATAGGACACCAGTAGTAATTTCCAAAAGCAAAGACACCAAAACTCCTTCAAATCATGGTGAATATACCACCCTAAGGTACCAGGAGAATTGTCCAAGCTCATACATGAAGTCTTGGAGATATAAGCGTATATCTTATGCTGATAATCTCATCTTAAACTTTAAGTTCAAAGGTGTTTGTTCTTCAACTTAGATTTCTAAGTCAAGGACAACAAGTGGGACTAACCAGGCACGAGACTGCTAAAGGCCAGAGTTCTTTGTCCAACAAAGTCTCTCCCAATAGGGTCATGGTCCCAAACAAGAAATCGCACCAAAGCTATTTCAGGCAAGTGGATGGTAAAAGTGAGTGTTTCCTCCCAAACAGGATTAAACCCTGTAAAACAAACAGAATAGAAATTTTGGGAAACAAGTCCATAGCAAGCATTAGCCTCAATTTTCATGATGCAAGAGGCATAAGAAACAAGCAGACCAAATACACAAATGAATACTCATTACTTATTGCTTATCTAGATCTAGGTGCTCTCAACCTCCATTATGTAAGCAATTAAAAGTGAGAGATCTGTCTCTTGGAGTGCTTTTACAAACAAAACGGTTCTGGTTGGGTAGCTGTCAGGGATACCAAGGCAAGTTGGTGTTTTGCAGAACTATGGCAGGCTAAAGATAGACCAAAACCAACAGGAACTACCTTTTCCCCCCGTGGTTTTGCAACTGCCTATGAGAACTGATGGGCACCTCTCCTGCTGCTATCCCACTCTGTTACTCCTTTCCACGAAGGACTGATTTGTTTTCATTGCATTTGAAATTATACATGTATTTGATATACATTTTAAAAAAAATACATATCTATTTTAAATCTCTGCATAAAGGAGATTTAAGAACAACCCAGGAGAAAGATATTGTGGTGAACAGTTCTTGTCCTTCACCTCTAGCTTGTCTGTCCCCCCACACCAGAAATTCTGCCTAGAAAGCAGAATTAATTTGTTAAAATACAATCATTTGCTTTCATCAGGTAAGAAGCTTTGCAATTTAGAAAGTAATAACAGATACCAAATCATTCCTAATTACTTAATATTTTATTCTAAGAAGAGGAAATCAGCTAGATTATCTTACCATTGTCGTCAACCACTCTGGTCTGATCTTTACAGCAGTCGACAGGTAACCCAATAATTTCCACCTCAACAAAGGGATCTATTATCTATTTTTTAAAAACAAAGTATTTTAAAAGCAAGCAAATAATACAAGTGAAGGTCAATTTTTAGAAAAAAAAAATCATGCAGAGAGTTAATTTAAATTCATAAGAACTGAAAAACCTTTGATTCACATGAATTTTCAAGCAGCACAATCATGGGAAACTGCTTCATTAAGTAAAAGTTGGTGTATGTTTTGTAGTGTCAAGAGCTATGGCCAGCTATGACTAAGTTTCAAAAAAGTGAAGTCACCCTCAAAATACAAAACAAATCAGTTCTTAAACATCATGTGTAGGACACAGACTCTGTAGGAAAATGTAGTATTTAGTGACCAAAAGCTTGACAACATCTGAAATTTATCAGTGTATTTAAAGAAGGAGGTTTGAGTCTCATGGTGCCATGTCACTCCAGGACCTCTCACGGAAGCATTTGTCGGTATCAGAGCATCTTACCTCTCCTCTGTCTCCTAACATTGAGTCAGGAGGCTTAGGCAGCTGCTGTCCACTGATGATTTTCAGAATAAGCTGCTTTTTAGGACTGGCAGGGAGTGGATCAGCAGAGTAGGGGTTGAACGTGCCTAAAAGATGGCAAGGAATATGAAGTGTAAGGAAAAAGATACACAGAATAAACATCGCCCCCCAAGATGCACACATATAGCCAAAATTCAGTCACAAGCAAGTAAACTAGAGAGTATGAAGCAGCTGTTAATGAATTTTACATTTTCATTCCACTTTCTTACAACCTTTACTGAGTTGAGCAGCCCTTGTTCACACAATTACAAGAAAGGACCCCTCTAATAGTAGGGTTTTGCAAGATTAAGACTCTCTTGAGAAAAAAAAAAAATCTTTCTTCTGTAAAGTAGTAGCTTCAAAAAACCCCAATAGTTACAACGCAGATCAGCACTCTGATCACATTTCCTTCACAGCTGCCCAGATGTTAACAAGCAGCAGCAACTAGTAAGCTGCTTCCTGCAGCAGAAGCAGAGGAAGTACCCAAATTCCCTCTTAAGTACCTTTCAATCAACACCGATGCTTCTAACGGCCACATTAACAAAATAACTTAGAGATACAGGGGTACAATCAGACCCCAAGTCCTCAAAATACGGAAGGATTGTCATTGCAAACACTGAAAACCACTGGCTCCTGTTCTAACAGCTTTTTGAGGACTGAACCAATTCCTTTTAAAGAGAACAAAATTCCACTGACTTGAGAGCTGGACCAAGCCCTGGACACCTGGGCCTGGGCCCCTGCATTCCTTGTTCTCGCTTGCAGTTGGCTAGCCTAGGACACCCGTTTCTTTTTTTGAACACATATTAAGATGGAGCCCTCAAAATATATCTATAATAACAGCAAGAGATTGTATGTGGGTAGTTACGCAGCCTGAGAGTTAGACACCATTTTTTTGAGGATAAAAAAATATATGAATTCTGAAGTAAAATAAGATCATGAATTTATGGAAATATGAAAGATTCTACATATGTTCTTATTTTTCTTTCTTGTGTCTTGGCAACTTCACCATGAAGACATTTTCTGAACAGCTTGACATTTACAGCAATAAATGTAGAGTAGGACATTACCTTTGCACATCTGCTGAGGTTTGAGGACATAACCACAGTTGCCATTTACCCTAAATTTTGCATCATTTAATTGCATCACGCGTCCCTCAGATTGGTAGTTTAGTGCCACTGTTGAGAGAGAAGACTCAGGTGTAAGATATTTACTTAGCACATATACAAGAAGTGGGAAGTGAGTTATTCACGCAACACCTACCTAACTGGCAACCAACATTCCAGTAAGGTAAAGGATTGAAATTGCTGGAGTCAATCCGATAGGCGGATGGATAGACCCTTGTAAGCTGCTTCTGGTTGTAAAGCATAAACTGTTCGGCCTTCTGCTGCACTGCTTGGTGGGCTCTTGTTTCACTGAAGGACAGCACGTTCCCTGTTGATCCTGTGTGCATTGTTAAATCAACAAACAAGTTACAAAGCAATCCCAGGAGACAGAGACCTGAACTCAGACCTCAGTTGCACTGGTACTGATCAAGGGGAACATTGGATTTAGTCCAAAGCTACACCGACAGGTTGTCTTGTCACATGCAAATCATGTACATTGCCTAACTGAAGGGCACCAGTTTCCCCTTCCAGGGGAGGGTCTTTTGTTCTACCCTCAAGTTTCCAGACTTACAAGGAAAGGCAAGCATGAGCTTATGCTAATTGCTAGGGCCTTTTCTCCTGCAGAACCCCGGACATGATTGCTATGAAGAATCTATAGAGAAATCTACTAATGGCAGCATGATCATGATCAAGACTACCTTCTGAAGAGCTTACAGGCAGGGGACGGACGGGCCCAGCAGGGCTCCCATTTTGCTCTTGTCCTTGTAACACATTAATAGCTGCACTCAACCCATTTTTCTCTGAGAGAGGCTTCTGCAAACTCATCCTTTCTCTAAATAATCCAAGAAATCTTTTCCAATTCGTAAGTCTTTCCCCTGAGCATTTTATCCCCTTAGGCAGACCCACTTTGATCATCTCTGCCCTCTGGGAAAAAGACTGACCAGAAGAGTTCCCTAGGCGAGAGTGCCCGACTCTGAGGGCGCAGAGAGGCCAACTCAACTGTTCCATCTCTCCACGCCCATCTCTTAGCTAGGACCTGGAGAGCACAAGATCTAGATGGAAGGCAGGTGCAGTACTGTGCTCTGACGAGCAGGCCTCCTTCCCAGGGGGCCAGAGCCACCCGATGGGTTCAGCAGTACCACCTCACTGCACCTGCAGAAAAAGCTGAGCTGTCTCAGCTCAGAACAACCAGAGTGAAACTCTACAAGACTATGTCCTTCCAGGATTTCTTGGACTCTGTTTCTCCACAGTGCTTTCACCTTCCTTAATTTCTCCCATTAAATTAGGAATTATTTTTATAGTAATTACAGAATTCCATACACAGTTTGATGACCTTTCCCACAAATTCCTCTGCAACTTTCTTGATTTCCATTTTGCCTCTAACATGTTTACTGAAACAACTGCACACTTCCTGAACAGGGATCACATCTATTTATCACAATTCAAATCTGTCACATTACTAAACGCTACTTAAAATTGATAATGTTAAAAGATGATGACAAATTCCACAAAACTCTGAAATCAGGAAAGTGTTCTTCTGAAAAAGCCTCATCTTTAAAATTGCTACTAAAACATGAATGTTGTAAGAAACCAAGGGAAAGGATATTTCCCAGGGAAGAAAAGGGTGGTGCTTTGCTCTTTCTCTATATTTAAATAAACAGGACAGGTAACTAACTACTCTGCTTTTAAAAACAAGGGAAACCTCAAGAACACAGACATGTTTCGTATGCAAACAGAAAAGTGAAAAAGGCACGTGTAAGTCTTGTGCCAGCAGCCTTACCATCATCTATTATATCCTGGGCTGCCACAGAGTTCGTGTACACCACAAGGTCAGACAGAGCTCGGCACAGCTTCACCGTTTTTCTTCGACGAGCCAGTCTGCTGAGTTATATTTAATATATAAAACAAAACGGGAATTTTTCAATATTTAAAGCCTATTTCAATCCCCCTTTCTGTTCTTTTCACCAATAAGGAAATAAACAACTGTGAACAGGGAACCGCGTGTAGCAAACCTCCTTAGAGAGGGCTCCGAGATGACTGCTCCCCTTGTACCTCTACAGTTACACCACACAAACAAAATTTTTCATTTAACACATAATGAAATAGCTGCACCATGGCTCTTCTGAACAAAAACAAGGCAGACAGCTTTGAGCTGTCTGAAAACAGAACGTTTCAGTGACAACAAATGCATTCTCAATGACACTTTTCTGATTGCTTTTTCTTTACGTTCTCAGATGTAATAAAGTTGGCTGGGCTGTGATGTACCCTTATTTAGCCTAAACAGTTTTCTTTGAGCACTATTTACAGCATGCAAAATGTAGATTGGCACTTTTCCATTAGAAGAGTATTACTATCACATTTCTTTTCAGTTTAAGGGTAATTGCTATTTGCAACCTATAAAAACCTACACAATCAAAATATCGGGCTACAGCAGCCACAGCAAAATATACCCCAACAGCCTTCCCTGAGGCAGTGACATGTACATATCGATAGTAGTAACATGCCTCTGGCTTTAACCGAGCTGTAAAACTATGGTGATTCATAGCTCACCTGTGGAGCTGTCCTGTTTCCTTTCCAGAGGAGTTTTGCTGGCATTCTTCATCATCTGATGCACTGTGGTATTTGGACGCTGCCTTCACAGCTTCTGTTTGGGAAAGAATCAAGCAGAGCTGTGTCAGTTTATGGGGTGGTGCTATAAATCCACATTACTCTAATTAACATCAAGGGGGTGGGTGAGCTGCAGCAGGTTTACAGCACAGGAGCAATGTCCTACAAGGACACAGAATGACCCTTGGGGGTTTGAGAGCAGAAAATCCTGGGTGGTACATCAAGCGTTTCCATACATGGAGAGAAGGAAAGCCAAGACAAAGCATCTGTGCCCTGATCTCACTCCATCTGACCGCAAGGATCCAAGCCTGCAGCCGTGGAACAGGTTTATCTGCTGGTTTGGAGACAAATCCAAGCCTGAAGAAAATTATTTCTGCAAACTGGCCAGTCCCTTGCAGACCACTGCGTATTCTGCAGCTCCCCTCCCCTGCTCCCTCCTGACCTGGAAGACAACATTGCTCCACTGTCTCCAGTACACTGGCACTGGTCCTGCTGAAATTCTAATGGATCATACAATATTTAACAAACAGTAACACACCATAGGATGTAAGCGTACAGTGCATTGCTTACACCTACCTATGCTTTTCCCCCAGTTTAAAAAAATTTAACAAATTCATTCGTGAAGTTGAGAACAGAGTCTGGGCAAAATTTTAAAACATCATCTTTCTGCTGCCTTTTGAGCTACACATACAGGCATTGAAGTTATTCTAAAGTATTACAGTATACAGTAAAGAAAATAGCTATGATAAAAAGGATTAAAATCTCAAAAGCACCTTTTTTTCTTAAGCACCTATTATTTAATACAGTTTCCAACTGCAATATTACATCTTTTGTAATGCTAACTACAGCTTCAAGTGAGAGTTTCTTTAATTCCCTTCTCATCGAGAGGTAATTAACAATATAACTGAGAGCTCCTTATCCTTTTGCTCATAGGGCTAATTGAGTACAGATTTCTTTTCTCCTGCTGTGTACCAATAACGCACATAATTTAGTTTGCTGTGTTTAGAGCTGAAACAAAGTTGACTATATTGGAAATCATTTGCGTGGTTCAGTTTTGGAATCCGACGGTCTGGACTGTGGATGTTTACTGCAGTTACCTTGCAGGAATTGCCAGCCTTACTGGCTTTGTCCCTCCACGGGCAGTTTTTAAAGTTTCTACATAGATACATTTGGCACACGAGCTGGCAGAAAACACCACAAGTCAATAACCCCGGGTGGATAATTCTGTACCTTCAAAAATATCAATAGTAACCACTCTTCCCAGGCATCCCTTTAGCTGGAAAGGCATAATGGGGGAGTTACTGGATGTCCCTGTTGCCTCAGTCTACAATACAATCATTATTCAAAAAAAAAACAAACCTATATATACTCTGTCTTATTTTTTTCAGCAAAGATGGCTTTCCAACCTGCTATATCCATTAGGATAAATAGTTGAAGTAATTAAATTATTGACATACTTTCCAGCCCTCAGCGTAACCAGCAGCTTTTAGTGGCTGACTTTTGTCTGTGACATCTCATTCCACAGCATTTGTTTTCCCATCAGCGAGTGCAAGTTACAGTGTGAAGTGTCCACTACTGTGCACAACAGGTACTTGCAGGTATCACCACACTGGGTGAATGATGCGCACTTAGCTAAAGCTGCTGAAAGAAACACAACCACTTTAAGCTGCTGTAAGCTTATAATCAAAGTGTAAATATGAGTCCTGATATTGTTTGCCTAGAGAATTTTTGCTGGCTCCTAGCTGGCTTCAGGGCAGATGAGCTGCTGGCTGATTAAGTTCTATCAAGTATTTCATCACTGCTGTTTTTCCTAAACTGCTGCTCAGATTATCAGCTACAGAGCGTGCTCCCTGCTGGGCTGCAGCGTTCACCACGGGCAGCGCTGAAGAAGAACACCGGTGCCCAGCAGGCTGGGGGCAGAGGCACCGCCAGTGGCATGCCTCTCACAACGAGCCTATCTGCTGATTTACTCACTGGGTATCTGCTAATTGACTGCGGGAGGAAGGAAGCTTTCAGTTGAATAAGCTCACGCTGAGGCTACGTGTTCAATAAATCCATGCCTCGAGGCACCAAGGGAGTGTGGGAACAGGGGAGGCGGATGACAGGAACACATTTGTCAGGATATGGGAGGAAACATGGGCGCCCTGGCCCTTTTGGTGGCTGCTATCTGTCCAGCTGTAAAATGAAACCTCACACTCATCTGAATTTTATTAGCTCCTGCTTGGTTCAATAGAGCCGCCACAGTGAAGACCCAGCAAAGCAGACAATTTGACCTAGCAGCTACACAGACATATAAATACTATATGGAAAACAACAAAGAGGTCAGAAAAAAACATTTTTACAAAGCTGAAGCCCGGAGCCAGTAATCATTCACAGCAGTCCCTTAAAGCAAGTGGAAAGACAGTAACAGTATGCTCTGCATGGCACTGCTCACGGTATGGAACAGGGTAAAACTGGACCCCGAACAGAACAAACATTGTCAGCTGTGTAGACAGAGGTCTGGAAAAGAAGAATACACCAAGGCATTTGTCTGCACTGCTCTTCTGCTGCTGCAAGTTTGATCAGCAAATCAGCAATTCCACATCACCAGTAAAGACGATCATTTTGGTCAGGCAAGACATTTTTTGAGTTTGTGTGATCATTTTTAAAGGGTTCTCCATGCTGCTAGCAGCTACTGAACAGCAATAAATATATCAAGTGTAATCACATACCCTTTCCTCACTGCTCCCATATACCCCATCCCAAGCAATAAAACATACCTGGTGTCTCTAGAATGCCGTCAGACCTACAACAGCAAACCCAGTCTCTCGTTTTACTTACCTTGTGTTTACCGAAGTTGCCCATTAATGACCGGCTATGAGACTTTTTTCCACCTTCTTTTGTATCCAGGTTCTGCGCAGAGAGAATGCAATAAAAAGTAACTAGATACCTTCAGAAATATCTTTAAGGAGTCTGCCACAGTCTCTAAAAGACATAGTGAATCACAGTGACATACAGGAACTCATATTAGGTTGAGACTATTAGAAGAATATAGTGATTGCATATGAGAAAAAAAAAAGTGAGTTAAGGTCTAAACACAACATATTGATCTGTGAACACAAACTGAAATCCAAAATCTCATTACAGGCCTTTTCTAATTTCTTTATATACTCCATAGCTTAGCAATCCTCTAACAATAAGGGAAAATATTAACACTCAAGACCACAACCAACCATGTAGAAAAAACAGTCTAGCAAAACCAGGCGAGCAACAACAAAACACGAGAACATTTGGAAGTGTGCTTGAAAATAGCCACAAAGGAAAAGGGGGAAAAAAAAAATAATCTCCTAACAGATAAATGTGGACTTTTCACAGGCAGCCTGAAGCCCGAGTTTCACATTTTTAGCCATGCCCCTAGACATCAGTTTGATAATTTCTGGCAGCATCTAGCTTTTTCTGTCAGAAAAGCACATCCCTTCATCTTCTAAAAAGCAAAACAAAAAAGGTGCTGAAGAATATTCCCCCAGCGTTTCAGCAAGTCTGAATGAACTCCAGTTATTCCCTGGTCACTGCCGAGTTGGAATTCAGTTCTGGCTATCATATAGATGGCTTCTTCAGGTCCAAGAAGAAAGTCAATAACCTCTGTATCTACGTTCAAAGATTTGTTCCTTACTCAGGCTGAAAGTCTCTGTAATATGTGGAAGGAAACCTTAGGCGATAAAGTTATTGTCTCCCTCAAATAAGAGTCAGCGTTGACAGTTTCAACAGCAAATCCGAACTAGTAGCAGGCCTGACTGACAGTACCATACAAATTGCCTTCCTCCCTCCCCACAAAAAGCCCAATTAATAAATTACTGAAGATCAGTACATAAACTTGCACTGTGAATGTTTTGGGGTTTGTTTTTTCTTTTTTTTAATAATAGCATTTCTTTGGGAAAACGACTGGCATATCAATGACTAAGTAAAGGAAAATGAGATTTGATCAGCAAAAAAGTAGAAAAATTTCCCCTTCTGGTATATAAATTACACAGTAACTACTAGAAAAGAGCTTTATAGCACCACCAAAGCAAGCTAGCTAATGAGTTACACAATTACCAAACCATTACAACATTTAACCATTTCGTTTTCTCCCAGCTAGGTCATCAGTCGATATAAATGAATCTTCCAGTTGTTTTAATTTATTATTACTAATTGTTCAGCTCTGTATTACTTTAAGACCCTTGAAAGCAAGGGTCCCATGAAATCAGTCTACACACAGAACTGTTGCTGCAAGGGAAGAGGATCTCTAAGTGTCCTTTAATAATTTAAAATAAGTCAATTAGAAAAATCTATCACTTCATATTATTATCTGACAGAAGTCTGAATAATGCAGTTGCAGTACTGAAGTATTTTCCGTATTCTGGTCATGTCGATGACATGTAATGGGTAATCCCAGGCATCATATCCGACACAAACACCTTACAGAAATTTGCGTTCTTTAAACAAAACTCCCTGCCCCCTGAAATGCTAGCTAGGGGCCAATCATTCTTCCAGATACCAGAGAACATAGCAAGTGTAATTATTCTAACTCAAGATAAAACTGAAATGGCTCATATCTGATCATATTTACTAACACGGGGAGTTTGCCCTCCGAAATGTCACTCTTCCGACCTCACGAAGGCCAAAGGGAACAGGCAAGCTGACTCTGTTCTCGCACTGCAAAGCCACAGTCTAAAAATAACCCTTATCTATCGGGCAGATGCCTTCGTCCTGTGCATTCTTACAGCCTCTTCTCACCACAACGCAGCTTCGAGCAGGGGGCTTGGGCATCAGCGCAAGGCCAGTATGTTTTCTGTAGTCAAGCCCAGCTTCAGGCCAAAGTCTCACAGGTCCAGCCTCGGAGACTGACAAAGAACTATATAAACCCTACAGAGTGGGCAGACGTGCAGAAAGCAGAGCTACACGTACTTGACCTTTAAGACTGCACTGGTTACAGAGTAGGCACATCCCCCACAGAACAAGTCACTCTGTATTTAACATAAACGGGGTTTGCATCTGGTTGAGGTAAAAGTACAGTAACCGTGGATTCAAGGTACTGTCTACTGATGTACTCAAAATTCTAATACATTTAGCTGGTTTACAATAATAGTTTGATGTCAAACAGAAAAGAAACATACCATTCTTCATATAAAATCGTCTGGGCACAGAAAACTAGAACCTCGCTTAGGGCAGTAAAGCACAATCCTGTGTTTTAGTGCTGTACAAAACAGCCGTGAGCATTGCAGGCAGACAACGCTTTCAGTTATCACGGCCAGTCTTCACAGTCTTCACAGGACTGAGGCAATAGAAAAGGGATCTTCCCCCAATAACTCAGACACAAACCAAATTGCTTGACACACGCTTGCAATATTGGTACTTACCATGTAAGTCGCTTCCAAGTTCCAAGTCTTACAAGGAATAAACCAGATTAGAGTGTATTGAAACAACACGCACTTCGCATTTGACCATTCAAATTCTCTGATTAGCTGTCTTCCTGAAATAGTTCCAAGATTTCGTTTTGGCTAAAACAAGCTCTCAGAAGTTGTTCATAAGTTATCAGCTTTCTCATCTGAAAAACGTGCAATAGACATTGCATTGTCTAATACTCAACAGAGCATGCAAAGGGGAAAGACCACATACCTGTTTCAGGTTAATATTTAAGCCCTCATGGGTTGCCTTTAGCAGGGCTCTCACAGTGAAGCTGTCAGGGTCTTCTTTGTCCCTGATTTGGGATTCTTTTATCAGAGATTCCAATTTCGTTCTTATAAAAGATTCCACCTGGTGCTCAGTTGCACCATTGCTCTGAAAGTCATTAAGAAATCCAGTTGAAGTAAATTATTGTGTCCATCACTTCTGGGACAGCCTGAGGGAGCATTACACACGCTTCAGGCCACACAGCGCTCCCAACATGTCCTTTCTCTGTGCAAGAAAAAGTTTCTTGCACAATCCTGGCAAAACCAGGCAGGTGCCTTTTACTGCCATTTCCATTTTCCTTTTTCCTCTTTAGTCCTCCTGAGGCATAATTTACCCTGCCTCACCAAAGCACAGTCCACCACTTAGGTCACCCCAGAGCCTGGCCCTGGCCTTAGCTCTTTGTTTCAGAACTGTCACAAGCCTGACCGTCTCTTTCAGAAGATGGCATGAGCTCTCAAGCTAATGCAGTGACACCCTTCCTCCAAAATGTCAGACAACCTAAGCATCGTTAGATTCCTGCTCCAAAGGGTGAGAAAGAGGAAGCGATTACTGTTAACAACAGTCGTGTGGACTACACAGACACAAACCAGTCTCTTACATAATGCGTTTAAAATAAAAACAGATCCTATAGACCAGTGTGCACCTAGCATCCCGCTGTCCATGGGGTGAGACCTCTCCTGACACAGGAGAGGAAAGCAACTGTTCTGTCCTAACATGTTCCATTTCTAGCCCAAAAAGACATACTGTATTTTGCATTGGCTTTAAGGATTGCCAAATTTTGTCCTAGGTCTTTCTGTTAAAGAAAGCATGATCTCATCAGAAGTGCTCAAGCCACGTTAGTTACTAACGTGTGGATTACACAGACTGCTCCTATTGAACAGCACGTAACAATGAATCAGGCATCATGATGGTTCAGAACTGCTTGAGCAATCTTATCTCATCTTACTATATCCGTAATTAAAGTTATGGTTATTCTATATATACTTTTTCCCCTGAATTTACACCTGTGGAAGTTTGTACCTATACTTAAAACAATCATATTCCTAAAGATTTATGGGATTAGGAGTCTTCAGGCTTCCCCGTAAATTAGTTAATGCCAAATATTTCCACTTCTGTAGTAAATACTAACAGAAATATAACATTCTGAGTCATTGGCAAGCTGATTTTATCCTATGCTTCAAGCAGTTACTGCAAGGCTGTACCACTGTACGGAACTGTCTTGTGGAACATATGGGATGAATGACATCTGGTGCAATCTAACCTCTAAATAATTAAGAAATGAATTAATCATGATTTTGTCCAGTAGCATACAAGGGGTTTGTTTATCAAAGAGGGGGAAAGAAAAAAAAAATTTCAAATCATCCCTTCTGTGTGGTGTACTTGACCCTCCCAAAAGATGTTGCTGACACGAGCATTTTAGCAGCAGGAGGGGAGGGAAGGGGAGGGGAGGAACCGGCACAAACACATACTTCCTCTGAACCAGTTCAGATGAGGACTTCTCTTACCTGTAACCCAAATCCCAAGCTATTCTGAAAATCCTTCAGTTGCTAATAGCAGGCATAAATGATACAGACAAATCAAAAGCTCAATATGTAAACCAAAACCAGTTAATGAGAACTATAGAAAAGTGTTTCTGTGTGACAACAAGGCAAACTCACTGGGCTACATTCAAAAGTAGAAATAAACATTGTACTTGCTAAATATTAATTTGAATTTGATCTATTCTTTCTGCATCTCCCTAGATAGTATTTCCTTTGTTCAAAAGTTTTAGCTGGTGAAGCAAGGCTGCCTCCTGACTAGAAAAAAACACCTGCTGGATAACGTGTATTAGCATTGCACACCAGTTTCAGTTTGTAGCAAAAAAAATGCGTTAATAAAATTAACACCAGAAAAACNAAAAACACCTGCTGGATAACGTGTATTAGCATTACACACCAGTTTCAGTTTGTAGCAAAAAATGCGCTAATAAAATTAACACCAGAAAAATAAACAAGGACTTAACAAATAAAGGGAACAGAAAGCAAAGTTCAGTGCCAAAAAATAAGAAACAGAAGGACTGAAAATAAAAATGTTTCACACCTCAAATTTTTTTCATTTGTATGTCTCCTTTTATAATTTTCCTCTAGAAACTGTGCAGTAATTCCCATCATGCCGTTGCTTTGAGTACTACACATTTGTATCTGAAAAAAAATCTAGCATGCTTATAGTGCTGGCGTCAATGTTTTCAGTCTAGTGTACCTAAAGTACTTATATCTGTTATTTATATGATTTAAAAGACAAAGTGTGCATTTCTGAAAAATGTCACTCCATATCCAACTGTGGAATTATATGAATTCTGTATCTTAAGGATCTGACTTAGAAATCAAAGTTAAAAATTCTAATCCGCCAACAACTGTAGGATTATGGAGTATGCACGTAAGAAATGTAGAGATGTAACAGTTCTGGGAACTGAGTATATGCACATACATAGCAGGTCTTTAGCTTGCAGTCGTCTTCAATTTCATCAGCGCTATCCTCCTCTGAAACTTCTCCTTCCTCAGCATCTGCTCCAAGACTGTATGGCAACTTTTTACCCTAAAACGAGGAAAAAATATTCACAATAACTGCACATTTATTATGCATTTATTTTCAGTGTTATTTAGTGCAAAGACCAAAATAGCCCATTCCCATTACAGACTGCATTTTGAAATTAATAATGCTGCCCTGCTAATGAGTGGGTCAAGCTCACTTCACACTCGCACCTTCATACTGGCTTAAATCCACAAGTATTATTAGAATTATTCTTTATATACACTAGCAAGAAAATTACACTAATTCCTTCAAATTGTTTAGCTAATGAATCAATACTGCCTTTCAAGGAAAATGTATAAATAAAACAGAGCAAACATAATAGCAAAAAGATGAGAAACTGGCTTACTTCTCAACAAGATGCTGATCCCTAAATATGATTTTATCTTTTCCAACAGGACTGCTTAAATTGAGCAGGAGATGGGAGACAGGGCTTTGGGAAAAGCTACTGTGATGCTGAAAATAGTACCCCTCGTTCTGAAAACATTAGCTCAGCTCCACACCATTCTGTAACTACTCACAGGGTTTCCGCGCTGTTAGCTGAAGAATCACACTGAAGTTACAAACTCAAACGTGCTAGGAAGACCAGCGCAAAAGATCGCGTAAGAACAGCACAGTATCAAACCTCTCTTGCCTTTTGTGCATTGACACAGAATTTCAAGCCAGGTTTGCTGGGTTTTGCTGCATGACTGACATTGCATACTATTTTGTTTGACTCCCTAAAACACCAACGCTACATGCTTGCATAGTTCATTAACTGGGAGTTACACAAGAAAACCGATTCAGTGGAATTCAAAATCACACTTGAGCACTCAAAGGTTTTCTAATTCAAAGTCAGCTCTGTAGTGTACACTGAAATATGTTCAAACTAACATCAAACCAAATTGTGAATCCTTGTAGCCAGTTTGATACAGAGGTTAGAGCAGGGGAAAAATAGCATCTCAAGAGCTCACAGCAAAGTAATTGCCCCCATGTGTGAAAGTAAATTAGACAATCTAATAAGCCACAACTCTATTAATCATCCTCTCAAAGCTCTGCCTTGCATTTCTTTCTTATTATATCCATCGTGGTCTTTGAAATCCCTTTCAGAGCAAATCTGTTTATACTGAGAGGCTCAAACAATTAATCTTGCATACAACACTAACTTCAGTGCCCTGGGGCCTCCTCCCTCGCTGCTCCTTATAGCCACCTTCTGAAGTGCTCTTCTTTCACAAACACAGCTGATGAACCATGAAAAGAGTTTCATTTCATGAACTACTGCTCATAGCAGGGCAAGGGGGAAATGCAAGAAAATGCAAGAAATTTTCAGACACTTCTACATTACTCCAGAATACTTTGTCCAAGGAGGGACTGGAGGACAATGTTTAGATACTACAGGGAGGTGAACCATACAGAACAATAGCCACTAATGACAAATTTCAAAAACAGAGAAGATAATCGGGTTCAGGTAACTGTGTCACAGTTCATTCTATCATTTTATAGCGCTTTTCTGCTCTCCTGACTTGGTGCTAAGGTTTAAAAATAAGCGGCTCTGACTTTAAGACTCGCAGATAAGATGCTTAAGAAGTAGAAAGAATTTCCACTGCTGTTGATATCACCTCCCTGTTGAAACATTTACAGAGGTACTCTGGGACACTTGCCAAGTCCGAAGGAAACCCTGTTTCAATGTCTCTGAAAAGCTCATAATTTTAACTCACTTACTGCATCTGTACCATTCCACACGGTACTGCTGAACTGGTTCTCCAAAGCCAACGAAAATCATGATAAATATCACATGCTGATTTCTGTTGCATTTTGAACATGCCGCCAGTAGCAAGTTACCTTCACTAGGATTTTCCCTTTCAAATTCTGAGGGCTAGGAAGCTGTCTGGAATCTCCAGTGATTACAGATGACAAGTCCAGTTTGTCACCAAATATCTCCTTCAAGTACTGAGCGATCTTCTTTTGCTGTTGAATACTGCAGTGGTTTTCAATAGAGAGTATCACTGGAAACCTAGAAACAAATTCCCCAGACATTGTCATAACTGTTTTAAGAGAGAAGACCCGCACAGCTTACCACATAAATGGGTTTAAGCAGTTTGCTTTTGCATTGTCACCAGTCTGGAAACAAACTCACTTTGGGAGGAAGAACTTTGCACATGAACTCCCAAATCCCTGCTCTGTCAGAATCCCTCGGACAGTCCCTGCAGGCGTTTCTGCCCTCTCCCTCCCACCCTACCCACTAGTGACCAGGGTGACAAAGTTTGAAAACAACGACCACCAAGTGTGAGGCACAGAGAAACTTGCAATAACGGTCAGCAGCAATGCAATTCCTTTCTGTTCTTTGTGACTGAGCACAAGGAGGTTACTCCTTTGCAAGCCTCGTACAAAGTCGTCATAAGCTGTAAGCGATCAGCAAGCTGCTCCTGGAGACAAGTGTTTTGAAATCAACAGATTCGAAGGAATTGCTAACTCCTCTCTGTTCATCTTCCAAAGACTGATAGCTGCATGAACGATCTGCCTTTGTCTTAATAAGTGCAGCCACAGTGAGTCAGACCAAATCTCTGAAGATGCCCAGACTCTGGAGAAGGAGAAATATTTGGCAATGTTTTCCAGTAAGTTTCCTGAGCTAGACATCATTTCTTTATATAGCAGCCTATTTCTTCCACAAATTTGTCCCATTGTTTTCTAAACTCCTGGCAGCCTCAGAATCCTGTGGCAACGAACCCCACATGCCAACTACACACCAAATGAAGAACCACCTCCTTCAGATTTGAAATCATCACCTCCCAGTTCTAATCAATAACACCAAACTTCTGGGCTCAGGATTTTTGTGTTTTTTTTTTTTGTTTGTTTTGCATTTTGTTTGGGTGGTGTTTTTTTGGGGGGGGGGGGGGGGGTGTCACATGCCCATTGTTGGGTCACTTTATTTTTTTCTTTTTTTTTTTAATAAAGGTAAGTAAGCATTTTCCCTTTATTATCTCTAAACTACTCAAAATTCTATACACCCACTCATTATTTGAGACCATTGTGTATATATATGGTTAAACTCCATGATTTTCATAATAAACTGTTACAGTACTGCGGCAAACAAAATAGATTCTGAACATTACCAAACATCTCAGTATTTCCCCATATTATGTATGAGACAGCTTTTCAATTTTCCTACTGAAATTAAGTATTTTCCTTAGGTAGAGAATAGTATGGTATTGGATTTTTAAGGAGAATTTCCCTGTCAATATAAGTGGGAAGTTCTTTTCAAACAAAGGACCAAAATAATCCGTAGATATTCAATAGTCTCAGACTGTTCAAAATATTACTGAGTTTACAATGCATGAAAGGTCTTTCTAACTTAGGTTGAACTTTCTAACTTGATTGATGGAAAGAGCTCACGCAGTTCAACAATAAATATGACATAGGTAATAAAGAGGGGAACAGAATCAACTGTATAATTTCTCAATGTGTTTAAAAGAATATACGTACTTCCTGATGTTGATTGCTGATTTTGACGTGGGATTAATTACACAAAACAGACAGATGTAGCTTCAAAACTGACTCTACACTTACTCATTTTTGATGAAGGCGTATTTATTGATAGTTTCTGCCACATCACGGAAGAGTATTTTAGAAGTAAGAGTATAGCCATGGTGCACTACCGGCTCTCCATCTGGACCATCCCAGCAATCCACTATTAAGACAAAAAAATCTATAGATTAAGAGATGCCCATGATCTTAAACATTTCTGCTGATTTTGCTTCCCAGCAGAACTCATGTACGCTATTCAACTGGGCAGGTATCAACAAGTTTCATTCAATCTAGTATGACCTACCAACTGAGTTAAGACTAATAAGACAGTCTTTTCCTACATCAAATGAGAAATCTGCAACCTAAACCTGTTGTTTTCCCCCCTTATATTAAACAGAGGTTTTTTTCTTCATATATAAAATTACAAAGGTGTAATAGGTCAAATAATGTTTACAGCTATCTCTTGGAAAGCAGCTTCTGCTTCTGAAGACAAACTATTTAGAAACCATTTAGCATTTTTCCACGCCCAATTAAACTTGCAGTTTTATAACTGACTATAGCAAGAGTTGCACCAAATCCATCACACGTAGAATGGACTAAGACAGTAATACTTTTCCTAATGAATTACTTTGCCCTGGATTTACACCAAACTTGTCACTACTGTTGTCTCTACAGGAAGGTTAAAAACTTCACAAAGAGAAAGCTACCGAGCTGTTACCTAGGCTGCACAGTATCCACAATAGTTTTGAGGTCAAGCGAAATAACACACTACAGTACATTCTAGTGAACTTTCCTATAGAAGGGAAAGTACAGTGACACACCACCTAATTTTTTCAGGTTCACTTTCTCTAATTAGTTTTTAAATTCAGATTATTTTTTTTCCAGAGATAAGTTTTGTAACAATAGTCATAAAAAATTAAGATTGAGTTTAAAATTGTCAAAAGACTTTATTCCACCCAGAATCTTGAAAAGAAAAACACTAATGTTTTGTTATTATTTAAACTGTGCAGAACTTAAACAAGAATCCAACATGATCTCCAGGCTATCAGACAAACAGCATCTTGTTTTCTTCCACCAGCATCCAGCCAACGAAACAGCATCCTGCTTCTCTATTGCGGCAGACCAAACCCAAGTTTCTCAGCTCTAAGATGGTGACAGAAATATATACACAGCTGTGCTGATAGAAGGCACTATTTGCTCACCTCTCCTCCTCCCACAGGCACTTTTCATCTTTCCTTTGCATCCGCAGGAGCAACTGCGTATGCAAACACCCACTTTCCCGTTCAGCTGATGAAAGAAACAGGCCTTTGCTGGCTCAGCTCCTTCTGAACAAGGTGGAGTAGGAAGCACTCCTGCGAAGCGGGAACCTCCAGCACAGGGGAACCACAGAGCGGAACAACCAGGGCTGCTCTGCTGGAACTGCAGGGCCCCAAACAGATGCCTGTCCATTGCTTTACTGGGGTTTGTGCTGCTAAAAATGCTTCGCATAAACATGGGACAATGGAAAACTTGCACTGACTGAGAAAAGCGTAACAACACAGCAGCAGGCAGGAGAAAACAGTGGTGTTGATGAAGTTTGCCTGAGAAGGTCATTCCCAACAGAAAAACTGCTGTTTAGACTGCTAGAAAACAGGAGGTTACCACTGAAGTTAATCAGACAGCAAAGTACTAATGCTTTGAGTTTGCCACTGACTTTGCACTTAAAAGAAATATCCATCATGCTTCTCACCACCAGCAAGTTACACCACCGATATACCTTCAATACATCGACAGCCATCCTGCAGCACTCGTGCATACATCTCCACTCTGGACTGGGAGAGCAGCTGGTCTCCTGTCAGGTATGTATTGTGAGATGAAGCAATAAAGTAGTTACAGAGGGGTTGATCCATATCCTGATGTACTTCGCAATGCAGTGGATTAAATATATCGCAAGCGGGACTGCGCATGAAGTTGGTGAAACCTTTGAAAGAAGAGAAACAGTTTTGCCACGGATGCAGCACATATTGCGAAGCAAATGATTTGCACTCTACCATTTGTTTTTTCTGTTTATGCTTGTCAGTGCTAACTCATGTCTCCAAAACCACTGAATCGCATAGCAGGGATTAATCTTCCTGTACCCCATGTTTTCAGCACGTTAACTGCTGTCTGGGGCTTGCCCGGTTCTCTGCAAACTGAGGCGGCTGCACAGACTCAGTCCACTGCTGGCACACACACGGGTATTTCTTTTTGAGGCCTGTGGAAGTTCTGACCCCTTTGACGAGAATACGTTCCCAAGATCCAACCCTTGTCCCCAGACAATTTTCAAACAGCTTTGAACTACAAAAGCAAATATGACACATTTATGACGGCCGAAAAAAAAAATAAAATGAACAAGCATTTGCAAAGCGTGGCATTGAGCTAAGCCTCTTCAGAAAATAACTAACAACCAATAGTAAAAAAAGAAAGTAGGATTCTAAGAGATGCATAAAAGTAACGAATAGCAGCCATATGAGAACACTGAAAAACCCCACAGATCGATGTGGCCACTACCCAACCTATTTTCAGACTCAATGTTTCATTCAGACCCTCAAAAGGGGCAGATGACAAAAGTGCACAAGTGAAAATTCTCTGAAACCCTGGAGAAGCTCTCTCCACCAAATCCGGTGCACAGACTAAGACAAGTATGCTCAAACTGCCTTCTGCAGTTCAGATGAAACCACTCTGCAATAAGGTCTCCCCAGAGCCTTCTCTTCTCCAGGCTGAACCCCTCCCCCAACTCTCCCAGCCTGTCCTCCCAGCAGAGGGGCTCCAGCCCTCGCAGCATCTCCGGGGCCTCCTCTGGCCCCACTCCAACAGGTCCATGTCTTTCCTATGTTGGGGGCTCCAGAGCTGGATGCAGCACTCCAGGTGGGGTCTCACCAGAGTAGAGTAGAGGGACAGAATCACCTCCTTTGTCCTGCTGGCCACACTTCTTCTGATGCGGCCCAGGATATGGTTGGCCTTCTGGGCTGCAATCACACGTTGCCGGCTCATGTTGAGCTTCTCATCAATCAGCACCCCCAGGTCCTTCTCCTCAGGGCTGCTCTCCAGCCATTCTCCACCCAGCCTGGATTTATGCTTGGGATTGCTCCAACCCAGATATAGGACCCTGCACTTGGCCTTGTTGAACTTCATGAGGTTGGCATGGGCCCACCTCTCCAGCCTGTCCAGGTCCCTCTGGATGCCATCCCTC
This sequence comes from Anarhynchus alexandrinus, assembly GCA_008711295.1. Taxonomy (NCBI): domain Eukaryota; kingdom Metazoa; phylum Chordata; class Aves; order Charadriiformes; family Charadriidae; genus Anarhynchus; species Anarhynchus alexandrinus. The sequence continues at coordinate 281,666 of VUYV01000581.1, read as the reverse complement.
CCCTCCAGCATGTCTGCCTCACCACACAGCTCGGTATCATCGGCAAACTTGCTGAGGGTGCACTCGATCTCACTGTCCATGTCGCTGACAAAGATGTTGAACAGCACGGTTCCCAGTACTGACTCCTGAGGAACACCACTCGTCACTGCTCTCCACTTGGATAGTGAGCGATTGACCGCAACTCTCTGTGTGCAACCATCCAGCCAGTTCTTTATCCACCAAGTGGTCCATCTGTCGTATCCATGTCTCACCACTTTAGAGACCAGGATATTGTGCCGGACAATGTCAAACACTTTGCACAAGTCCAGGTAGATGACATCAGTTGCTCGTTCCTTGTCCACTACCGCTGTAACCACGCGGAAGAAGATGTCTCCTTCCCCCCTACCCCAAAATCACCATGTAAATTATGCTGCTTCATGAAAGCTCTCTTCCAGGCAAATTAACACACCACAGCATTTAATCTATTATTTCATTCCAGTTCAGATTTTGATTTGATACTAAGTTGAATTCTGAATAAATATATCATCCACAATTGTTTTAGCAAAGAAGGTGAACAAGGTATTAAAACCCAAAGAAAACGCAACTATGCATATTTCATTTCACATAAGCATAAATCGAAGGATTGTACAGGAGCAATTCCAGATCTACAGAGACAGAATGAAAACTTTGCATTTATGACTTCAGTTAGAACAGGCTGTAATATAAAATACACGGTATAGAATGTTTTATGTTTGTGTTTTACAAACACACAGTTAGTAATAAGTTCATGCAAGCCTAAGGCATTCACATTAGCGTATGATGGCTATGATGTACTGCTGTATAACACCAGCTGCTAATTCACCCCACCTACTCTTGTCTCTCCCATGTCTCATAAAAACGCACCTACGCTGCTGACTGCTGATCTTCTATGCAACTTTCTATCGCAGTCAAATATAAGCTACAACAAAATGCTGTTAAAGCTTTTTTATTCCACTACAGTATATCAAGACAAAACTAATATCGAAATCAAAAACTTTACCTTCAATCCCAAGAACGTTTTGCTTCTTGTTTTCTTCTGATACTTCAAACTTCTGTATGATGTCAAGACAATATTCTGGCGTCACATTATTCATCTGCACAAAAACGACAGTGTTCGTGCACTTATTTTTTATGCCATGTCACCAGCATGTCAAAATCTACTTTAGGCTTCTGGGTCCAGCTGAAAAACTTTATGATCAAACATTAGCTTCAGACAAATATGAATAGGACAGTTGGTAACACTACCGTAAAGGGACTTTAAGATTTTTATCAGCGATGCACAAGCCTCACAGCTCTTACCTTTGAGGAGAAAAATAGGAGTAAGAGGTAGCAATCACTTAAAATCACTTGTGTCATTTTAGTTTAAAGATGAAAATTAGCTGTTAAGCACACTTAATAATGGTTGTACTGAGCAATATTGCTGAAATGAGAACTATGAAGTTATATTCTTTAATATAATCTACTTAAACATGCAAAAAGATTTGGCAGGGTTTGATTTCATTTTCATGCATTTTCCAGTTCTGTGATTTCATTACTTCCAAGAGAGTTCACAGTAATATACAGGCTATGAGATAAATAATTAGATTCTGAAATGAAAACCAGCAGTTCTTCTGAAACAAATACGAGTTTTGTCATCAGCTTCAACTAGCCCACAATTGAAGTCCTCACTGACTAGTGGGGCCAGAGCATCACCATATACTTATATTTCTTCTAAAATGAAAGGAAAGAAGTAGCTTCCACCCTCATCTCATCTTTTCTCACCCCCTGCCCCTTGAGTTGTAGGAAACCAAAGTGAGAAGTAAGACTGGGTGTATTTTGTTTCCTCCACTAATAATGTCACAGGACGGCAATGATGACACTAAAACCTTTTGCTGCTGATTTGTACTATTATCCTGTTTACTGCTTGTGCTCCGCAACCTTTGCCAAAGTCAGCTCAAACACCCTGACATGTTGAGCAGTCTGGAAGCAATGGAACACGCAGTCCCCTCTCTTAGATAGTGTGTCATCTCTGTTAACATGATTGCTTCAGGCAAATGCAGGAGGGAGGTTAGTCATCCTGCAGATTACATAATATTTATTGTTTAAATCCGAAAATGGTCCCTCTGTGAACTGTTCCCTTACTAATGGAATTCTCTTTCAGATGGCAAAACCAATTCCATTTACTCTGCTCTGTCTGTAGCCTTTGATGAATTTGTGCTTTCCATTATTTGCTGTAGCTCAGTATTCCCAGCATCAGCATTCAGCTGTATGGAAATCTAGAAGCGGGGCTGACTCTCTTGATCCGGTCTTCTCCAAGGGCCTGATCCTGCCAAGTGCTGAATTCCTCCTAAGACGTGAGGGTGTCATGACTGACCATATCTCATAACACCTAAATGGCTACAGCCTAAGTATGAAAAACTACCAGAGGAGGGGGAAAAAATAGACACATCCACATTAGAAGTACAGTAACAGAAGGCAAGCAAGTGAGCAGCTCAACTCATACGGTGACTCAAGCCAAAAAACTTGGATATATTTTGCAGCCTTTCTCCCCTTCACCCTTCCCTCTGTTTTTTCTCTTGCACAGGGAAAGCACAGCTCAGCCCATTTCCCTCTCCAAACATTTTATTTATATCTCCTAGCTAAGCCAACAATATGAGACGCCTGCAGGAATTACACAGGATAATAGGAATGAGAACAATTCAGTAGAGAAAAATAACTGATTATCCTAGCTCAAGTAGATGTTGCTGTTTGATTGCAAACACTATTCATAGCAGGCCCTTCTTCAGCACAAGCTGGCTAGAATTCACTTTTTCATTATGCCACATGGCTCCTTGATGGCTGAGTGGCAGGGTACTCGTGCGCTCCAGGAACGAAAATGTCTAATTTAGTCCAAAGCTGCATCTGCTAGGGAAAAGTCCACTGATTTGTGCTTTTTAGCTGAAGTTTAAGACAGATGTCAACTTCAGCTACTAATCTAAATTTGTTTTCATTATGTTTTAAAGTATTGCACTAGAAATAATATCAAATAGTAATGATCATTGTTGATGACTGACTATTTAGATACATGGACTACTGAAGATGGGCAATGGTAGAGCTTCCAGAATCTCTTGGGTTGCTTTCTGTACGCCGGGTTAAAAGTTTTAATTTTGATGCAAATATGTTCTTTAAAAGAGTAGCAGCCTTTGAATGACCAATAAGATCTTGGTTTTTAAGTAAATGAACTAGCAATAAATTTTCCTAAAATAAGTTCCTACAAAACTACCAAAAGAAGCAACATTAGCCCTAATCATCAGTAAAGAGATAGGAGAAAGAAGGGAGAAATCACTTTTCATTTCACCTGTCTCCTTGGAAGCAGGTCAGACAAATATATTGCCAAAAATTTAACATCACCTGAAGCTGCAGCGCACTGCAGTGCCAGGTAATGGGAGAGCCCTCTTCTGTAAAGGCCCGTCAGCTAAGAATGGGAATTGTTCTCATTTCCCATTCTCATGGGAAAGGAAATAAGAGAAAGGAATGTACAGTAGAAGAGAAGTTATGGGGAAGAAAAAAAAAAAGATGGAGAAGTTAGAAAAGAAGTGCAATGCTAATGACAGGTGTTCCTAAACAGGATGCCAGCCCACCAGTGTGCCACCAGTGCTCTGATGGTTTAAGCTTTAGTTGTTCATAGTTAATCATGCTATAAGAAAAATCAAAATATAAATAATCAAGGCAAAGACCTTCTTCCAATTTCAGTGCAAGATGTCAATGTAAAATGTCATGACATATCGACTCATCGCATAAATCAGTTATACTGATTATCCTTTTGTGTAAGCATGAGAGAGGGAGGAAGGCATCAGCTTGCTTTCCAATTGAGAGTTTCTGTTGCCACAATAAGTTTTGGTTTTTTGCAGAAAGCAGCAAGGATTGACCAGGCACGATGATCTGATATTGTCTTCCTTGTCCGATATTAACAAGCTCCACAATCTCTCCTCTTTTCAAAGTCCATGTACCAACATTGACATTTTTATAATTTCCAATTCCTCTGGGGATATTAGTTCCCGATATCTTTCAGCACACACCGTTTCACATCACAGCCTAACATACCGACATTCCCTGGCATATACTACCTCATTATACTCCTTTAAAATTTCTTCCAAGAGAACAGGTATAGTTGTTTCAAAACATTCATTTTCTAAAAGTGTACTTAATCCTCACTTAGCACTTTTTGTCACATATTCACTATTCACTGCATCCCTAGTTATGCCTGCAGCACTGTATAATTAGCATAGACAGGTAATAAGAGTTAACTTACTCTCTCAAGCAGGTTTGACTCAAAATGCACTAACCCATATCGAATAATTAAGGAAAAGTTTTACATAACGATATGTGCACATTCCGAGGGTGTAATTGTTATAAAACGACTTCCTCTTCAGTTCAATTAAAATGAATGAGGGCATTAATTTTGCCACCAGTTTCATTTGGGCTGCATACGGAAGCAGCCCTTTTAAAAGATACTGGTTTGGTACCAATACAATGGCGTAACATTAACATTTCCATCTGGTTCCTGTCACTCGGGAGTACGACAGGGCGCATCATACAATATGCAGCACTTCCCTGGAGCACGCAGAGAACGCTGCTGGAGGCGTGATCTCAGCAGGCTGCCCTTTTTCTCAGGACAGATGAAAACTGTATTGCAAAGTAACTGATCCATGGTAAGGCAGCAGGTGGCAAGCAGGCACACGGGAAACCTCAGGAAACCAGAACCAAACATTTCAGGTTTGTAACACCAAAGCAGCCTTGTAACTGTGACGAAGAGGTCTCTGCTGTGACTGAAATAAAAGCACTGGATGCGATACGGATACAGCAGAAAGGAGAAGGGAAGGACAGACAGCAACCAGACTACAGCTGCAGGCTGGCTGACCCCCGAACACAGGGCAGCATCGCTCTGGGGCTCCCAAGACTGGGACAGGCTGAGGCCAGTCACTCTACAGTGCAGGTCTGGAATGGCCAGCAACCTCAAAGCTGCTCCTTAACAGGGAAGATGGAGTTTGTAGAGCCTATTTCACCCAAGCGCCACTACTCAAAGACAAGGATGAGACCAGATCTGTCTGTCAAAAGAGCCTGGAGATCCTGCTGTGGAAGTCATCTGCCATTTAGCAGATCAGTTTCTGGGGAGAACCAACTCAGACATTGATAGTGGTTTATTAGGAGAGGGCAATCCCAAAGGGTCAACGCTCAGGCATGCAGACGTGACTGGACATCCAGGGACGTTCCTCCCTCTTAGCCACTTGTGCTAAGAGGACTGCAGGACCAGCAGTCATTACAGGAAAACAGCCTATTTTCTGCTGTTCTGACATTTGAAGCCATATAATTGCGATTTCAATAGCAATGTGCCGAGTTTAACTGCAGTTAAACTGCAGAGTGGAAACAATCTATTTCACAAGCTCTGGGGTGAAGGCATCAGGGAGCTCTCCTAAGAAAAGAAGCCAGCTTAGCAAGTTAACAAAAAACCCAAACCCCTTTTGTTCTATCCTCAAGCTGTAGAATATTTAAGAGTCTTGCCAAAAGAGTAGCAGATGGAGTTGGACAGACCATCCACAGATTTCCAAGCAGCCAGACAAGCAAAAGCGAAATGCTGTTTGGTGGAAGGCACTTGAGAACTGCATTATGATTTGAACCATTATCAGCTTTTGAAGGCAATCTTGTCTTACCCGAGGACATTGTTATCACGTCTGCGTTCTGAAAACATTAAAGGGTAAATCTGCTCTAATACTGTTAATACTGGGAAGTGAGAAGACCAGAGGGAAGAGGTAAACAAAGCGCAAGGTGCTTCTAAACTACACTGCCAAGAGGTTTGTCTACAGAAGATCATGCTTTTACTCTTTTTATTGTTTGTTTTTGGAATAATGTTGAGCAGAGCATTTATAGCTGAAAGCCCCGTCCACATTCCACGTTTTGAGTAGCGTGTAGACAGAGGAGAGGATTCAGTATGCCAGACTTGACAGTCAACTTGTTTTTTCTGCTGCATCAGTAATTTCATAATGTTCTTGTGCACCCAAAAAGACAGCTCTTCTGCCTCTTTCGCATGTTTGTCTTCCTGCTCCAGGTCCCCGAGTGCCCTCTCATACCACTGCTCTTTAGCTGTTCCTGGGCACTTCAGCATCTCCATGAACATGTCCTCCCTGGAGCATTTCTTTGCTTTCTCATCAGTGTCAACCTTGCTGCTGCTGCTGTCAAGGGTGCTCCACTGAAGAGCACCCAAGTAGAAGGCAGTGATTAAAATAGAAACAGGAAAAAGCAGTGAGTTCAGAAGACTTAGGGCATTAGCATAAAAGGAAAAAGATAAAAACATTTTGTGCTTTAAGGTTGTAATTAGCAGAATTGCCAGGACCAGATTGCTTGCAAGAATCTGTGTTGAGGCTATCGCAGTGAGATCAGTGATGCGACAGTGCTCCATGTTTCAAGTGGGAAGGAAGGAAGAACTGGGGAGTCGTACATGCCAGGGAATTGCCACAATGGCCAACAGGGGAAAACTCAGCAACAAAACAGCACAGACTGTTGATATTTTATGCTAGGGATAACTCAGAAAAAGCAGTCATCGCAGGCAGGATCCCAGAATGGCACAGGACAATATCCAAAGACTGCAGGCAAAACACAGCATCTATAACAGGGAAGCTCATGTAGGTTTGGATGTTAGCATTCATTTTTGTGAGGTTGTTTTGGAGCAATACTTTGAAAGGACGCACAGGCTGAGCAAGCAATCCAGGACCAATTGCCAGAAGCAGACAAGAGTCCTACAGATCACAAGGTTCCTTCTGTGCTCCTCACTGTTGGTGTACAAGTTCTCTCCATGGGTTCCACAGGCAATTTTTGTAGTAATTTAGTCTCTTTCAAGACAGTGATGAAAATCTCCACTAGAGCAACGTATATAAGAATAGCTAGAGATTTTTTTATTCAGCAAGTTTGCTCATAAGCATTCTGGGAGGAAAATCTCTGATCTTGACCCAACTTTGCTTCTTAAGTTACTTATGCTTCTTTCCGGTTTTATTTTTTCTTAAATTCCTTATCAGTGTGTCTGTTCCTGTGGTTCTCTGAACCTCACCTCTCTCAATTGCTTCTCTCTGAGGAGCTTCAGATAGAAGTGCAACCTCCAGATGTGAAACTTCCTTTGCACAAGTCCCACACATCTGTGAGGAATGCCTGGAAAACAGACTTTCCTGAAGAAAAATTGGGAAAGAAGGCAGAAGGGAAAAAAAAGGATAGAACCCTGGACATCTCTCCCTCAGCCAGATTCGTGCGATATCCATCTTTATATTAGATCACAAAAGTGTAATCTTCCCTTGAAATTTTAATAAAGATTTAGGCCACATTTAAAAGGTTGTTCTTTGTCGATATTTAAACTGCTGTCTCACTAACAAAAGCAGCAGTCCTTAAAGTTATTACTACTACTGATAGTTGGGAACTCCTGGGATGTATAACAGTATTGCAGGATTCAACTTTGCTTACAAGAAAGGATATGTGAACACAAAGATTCATCTCACATGTTACTGCATTAAGCCATGCACAGGCAAAGCATTTGTAGATAATCAGAAATAGTTTGCTCTTCTTTTGTCATGTGTTTCGAGCTTTAAAACATATACTCTAAATTAGGATGATACGTGATATCTGCGNTATCACGTATCATCCTAATTTAGAGTATATCTGCAAAGACCTTTCTCATGTAAAGCATCTCCTGGAAATATAAACATCACCCCACACCACCAATAAACAATCCTGACCAGCTATGCAAGAGAAAGCAACCATGCTAAGACAAGATAATCAGCTGTAACTAAGAAGTGTGAATGTTACCTGAATGCCATTATAAACTAACAAACATTAACCATATTGCCCTACACTTGTTTTTCCTCTACCAGAGTCCAAAAAAGTTCAAACAGTTCCTAGAAGCGTTACATCTGTTCTTTCCCCCCTGCCCCAAGCTAAACCTTTCCATAAAATTCTTTCCATATACTTGAATGTATTTATGTACACATATATAGGCTCACATTATTCCCATACCTTTTGTTCCACCTTTAGAAACTGAGCAAGTTCTTCAACAGTGAGGTGATCCTTCTTGTCACTGTAGCTTAAAAGCAATAAGTAGAGATCTCGACGTAAGGACATCATCTTGTAAAACACTGAAAATTCTTCAAAATTTAGGGTTCCCTGGTTCTCATCTGTGTCTGCTTCCTAAGGGATAAAGACACTCCGGTAAGCATGAGAAACAGGTGAATTCAGGGAACAAAGCAGAACGGGATTTATGTACACGAACAGGAATTTAATAAAATCTAGTCTGCAAGATTCTGTTCAGACTCAAATCCTAGTAGGCTAAAATAACTGCAAAATTATGATACCATCTATTGGATTTTTTGATGAAAACACTTACTACACTAAAGCCACAGGTTCCCTATGAAAGTCTCAATTCCATCTTTAGTTTTGAATTTGTTTCCTGTGTAAAGAGGCTCACCCTGGGCTTTATTCTGATCTCTGCTACTCTCCTGTATGCCCTGCAGTTATCCTGGATTAAAACATAGCAAGGAACATAATAATTTCACCCCGTGGCTTCCTTTAACAACAGCGTCTGACATTTTAAAACATTCAGGACAATATCACAGTCTTAAATTTACGTTAATTCAAACTGCAACACTCTCAGCCCCCTGTCAGCACTCTGTAGGGGTGACAAGTCTGCAGCAGCAATAAGACTCCACACCAAAATATATGCCCGATAGCCTCAGTCTTGATGGCAGTTTTTGTTTATCCTCAGAGGTAGGAAGAGAAGAAAACAGTACTTAATGCGTGTTAATACAAGCTTTTTACTGTGAACATCTGCATAAGAGGATTGCTTTGGATTTTCAAAACAAAGAATATATTCTGGAGAACTGCTGTCAAACATTATGTAGGTCTCCAGGAAAAAAGAACTTCAGGGAAGCTACAACTCTTGCTAAGTTTGAGGCTGTGAGCAGACAATGGAGACAAAGTGAAATAAATGTTTAGAAGTGGGCTGTTGTTCCCATGAGTAACGTCCTTAGTTCATAGCTGTATATAATGTTTTTTCTCCGTAGTTATAAACCCCATTGCCGTTCCCAAGTCACATTCTCTTAAAAATGGTGCTTCTTTTTGTTCAGGTCAGAACACCTTCTGTGCAGAGCCCTTGGCTTTGAACCTGTTGGATTGTCTCTACACTGGTACACCAAATACAAGTTCTTCTCCAGATGGAGGGTATCCTCATCTTGCCATCATTTCTTCCTTCTCAAGAAAGCTCTTCAGTAAGTGCCCAACCTCACTTCTATAGAAGAGGAGCTTGTCTAACAGCAGATGCAATGAGCACATCTCTGGCCTGCTTTGCTTTCCAAGGATCCAGTTTTACTTTCCCTTCGCACAACCCACTCCATTTAACTCTGAAGCCTCTCTTAGAACAGGAACCAATCTTTACACCAGTGACTCCCGGTATGTACACACAACTAAAAAAGCAGCCCCATACTCCATTTCCAGGCGCAGGACCTGGACTGCTCCATAAGCCTTTCCTCCCCTGTGGAGCCACGGGTGCTCCCCCAGGCTGGGGGCTCTCTGCACCATGTCCAAAACTATAACACCAAGTCACACAAACAGAACCACCTGAGCAGTGAGCAAAGTGCAAGAACAGTGCACAGTAGCTAGATGTAGGGCAATGATTTGTCCCAGAGTTACTTTGCCATTCCCTTTATCCTGCGTTAAGTCCTGGAAGTCCATAGGACTGCTGGCACACTTGCTTCTGGGCAAGACCTTTAGCATCAAGCCCTGAATGACTAACAGTAAACAAACCTTCAAAAGTCCTTTTATATTCAACCTTAGTAACTTTAACCCTGCCTGCGAGGTCTAGGATATTAACTCAGGTATAGGCTGGCAGCAACTGCAACAAAATAAAAATAAGCAAAGCAGCTTATTTTTAACCAAAAGTTGCCTCTGATTGTACAAAGTTGCTAGAGTGCCCTACTTCATTCCTAGACAGTTTAAAAGTGCAGAGTGAACTACATTTTCTTCCTCTCAGTACATAGCTTCCCAGCTCTCTGCCTCTCCTGCAGCCGTCAACAGTATCAGCAAAACTCGAAGGATCTCAGGGAGCTGCATTTCATTACACCTTGTTAGCGCTACTGTCATCTGAGCCATAAACTCAGATCACGCCAAGTAAGCTAAGAAAATAATTCCTAGCTATCTGGTGTCAAACAGGATTTTAAATCATGTTATATCTACTACATATCTCAAATGACATTTCTAATTTGTGGGAATAATTGTGGGAACAAGTACAACCCGAGTTCACCTCTGCAACACAACCCCGCAGGTTTCCACTTATAGCACATAGATGTACCTCTAATGCAGATTTTATGCCAGACAAACAAAGCACTTTTAACCACAGAAGATTCTTCAACTTCCCCCTGTTTTATAGCTGACCAGCTTTTGGCTGGCACTGTTTTTGAAGAGTTAAGAACATTTTATTCTCCTGTCTCTTTCCTTTCCTGCAGTAAACACTGGGGCTGGTGGGAAATGGCAACTATTTTCAGACAGCAGAAGCAAAAAATTGGTTCTGGCTAAGTAAGAGGAAGTTGTTAAAAAAACTAATTACTTTCATAAAGCTAGTTTCTATTAAATAATTTTCCATAAAGGAAATGAAAAGAAGATTTCAATAGAAACAGAGTAACTTCATTGTCCATCAATGCCAGCATAGAACAATTCAGTTCACAGAGATGAAAACAACAATGCATCTGAAAAAGTAATATTAATAAATTGTCTTCTACACAGTTCATGCTGTTAAAACAATGCTCTGATGCATCTTTGTCTACAAAGAGGTAAGACTTGGAAAAGGTCTGTGAGGTGTTGGAAAGGACAGAGTTTTAAGTCCCAACTCGCAGACCCTGTTCTGGATCTGTCCAAAAATAGACCGTAACTGGCACTATCTCACCACAGCAATGCTGTGTGTTAGAGGCCACCAACCTGAAACATCTGCCGGACCTTCCTGCGGGGCAGGTTAACATTTAGTTTATGCATCAGCTGGTGGATCTCTTCAATGTTCAGCAGGCCATCTCCGTTCTTGTCAGCCTCCTCAAAGGTCTGTTTGACCCAGCTACAAACATGTCAAGGAAAGGTACAAGAAGGTGATTTCCTCAAGGAGGGAGGCAGAGCAGTTGGGCAAGTAAGGGACAAGACTCGAACTCAGGAGAACAATACCCTGCCCCAGCTCTTCTGGGCAGGGGGATAATCCTCCTTAGCAGAGGACCTTAACATCTTCCAGGGAGAAGAACTGAGCATTATTCAATCGAGCCTTCACAAACATTTTCAAGTCAGCACATCTGGGCAAAACATTTGAATTAAGACTTCCCACAGTCTGCATTAGAATTACTGAGATAGATACACTGTGAAATAAAGTAATTGCTGGCAAAGATCTGGTGCTATCTACATGGTTCCCCCCCACACTGGTGCCAAACCAAAGCATTTTTACCACTGTACACCTTCTGGCTATTGTACCTCCTATGTGGTGCAACTAAGACTGTTGACCTCCATGGAGTTATAGCTGAGGGCTACCTGTTTCATGACTCCACTCAAAGGAAGCAAGCTCAATAGCCATGTCTATTAGTGATGACATTAATTTAGTGCAAGAGGATGGAATACGGAAGACTCTGAAATCAGCCCAAGTAATTATTATCAGCCAGTGGTTTCCGTAAGAGCCTTATTAAAAATTAACCACTCTTGTTTTTCCGTGCTCTCTCCTCCAAGACTTTCACACAGATCTTTCATACGTATATTTCTAACTCCTCCATCTCTGGACAACTTCTTTGTCCACCATTTTCTCTCCAATATCTCTGCCCTCACCTTGTGCCACACCTTCCACAGGGCAGCAACAACTCCACAGAATCCTCAGTTGCACAGAGAAAATGAATAGTGCTCATACATTTGCTGTTTCTCCCCTCACAAGGACAGAATGGCATCAGAGAAATCTAGCAGATGCCAAATTCAGAAAACAAGAGGTGATTCTTCACACAGCATATGGCTCATCTCTAACATAACCTTTTTTGGGATGTTCTGCAGATTCACATGGATTTGAGGTGGCACTGAACCAGTTTTTTCCCCCTGCCTTTGCTACAGTTTCATTCAAATACTTAAAACTGGTCCTGGTTTATGACAGTTATTTACAGATAGGTTCACAATACCAGCGCCTTTGCGCTCTCATTTCTGCTACTAGATTGTCCTCTGAGAACGTACTTTAAGTTTTCAAAGTTTGCTGGACTTGCTCCAGTATCTTCTTCCACTTCTCCCTTCGTTCTGCTTGAACTTCTCCACTTTCTAACCAGTACCTTTTACTCCCTCTTTGCACATATATCCCTTTGCAGCTTTTGCTAAGTTCTTACACTAGCTGGAAGTGGTACAGGGTCATTTTGTCTGCAGTCTCCCAGCTGCCACATTTGATAACACAAACAAGAATTGAAGTGATGTTTCACCAGTAGAGAACATACAGCAGATATGTGCAGCTCAGAAAACTCATGGATAAATATAGCAAGCTGAGTATGTGTGCAACAGAGCATGCAAGATATCCCCCAAATGGATCTGTACCTATCTTGTATGAGAATTAAACACTGAGAATATACATTAAAATACCTAAAAGTGTATATATGCTCCAGAAGGAGTATTTACAAGTGACCACTGAAGCTTTCCACGTGGCAGAAGAGACAGGTTACAATTTTAATCAAGACGGGTTTGTTTTGTGGTTTGGTTGTTTGTTTTTTTGGTTTTTTTTTGTTTAGGAGGAAGAGTGTTCTTTGTATTTAACATACTCATCGGCACTGTTGTGCAAGAAGAATATTCAACGGACATGATCTTTACAAGAAGTTCATCTTGGTTACTAGGCTACAACAAACATTTAAGGAGCTTTAAAGATTTGTGCTCCTGACAATCAATAGAGGCTGAGCAGTACACACAGATATCTGACATACACTGATCAAGAGAAACGGAGATGGCCAGCAGTTACAAGTCAATTTACTGAAAGACTCCCAAAAACGTTAGGGTTTCATCTGTGCAGTGCAGAGGCTAACAAATTCAAGTTTTCAATAATATCTTGAAAACAGCATCTTCTAATGGACCTTGCAATTTGTGGCAGAAGAATAAAAGCACTGCTGGGCAAACAGGAGATGACAGAAACCCTGAAATCATGCTGGCGTCAGTACTTATTGAGATAACTAGAAATGACTGTTTTGACCCTTCAATAAGAACTTCACTAACAAAATGCAAGATTATCCCCTGACTTCAGTGGAGTTCAATCCATTCCCTAAGGCATGGCTGATGTTTCATTGCACAGATAAGTGTCCACGTCAAACCCATAACTCAAGTTTGCACTGCAATCAGTGGCAAGGCTTTTGGTCACTTCACACAAGGTGAAAGGACACTCTAAGCTGAGGTCACTAAAAAAACCAAGCCAGAAATACTGAATCAAAAGCTGGAGCTCAGGCTCATAAAAGGATACTGATCGTGTGTTCTCTGTCGCTTAGCGAGCGAGTCCTCATCACTTATTCCAGCCATCAAATACTTCAGTCCTGTGATCCAGGTGCGAGCTTCCTCTGGGTTAGATGTAATCAGATCCAGTGACTCCATGTGGTTGCCATGGTAAATGGTAAAGCAACAGCTTGGGTCAAAGTTCCCCTCTGCATGGCGGTGGAAGATTTCAGACTGCCGGCCTTCGGTGACTTTGTAAATGGAATCGATGACAACTGTGGGGAAAAGGGAAACCAAAAATTGACATGCTTGGAGATCTACCCCGGTTCTTTCTTTGAGCAAGTCTTAATTATTCAGGCTAAAAGGCACTAAATGTTTTTTAATATTACATCTTCACATCCAACAGGGCTTTTTATTTTCTAGGTTTATCCTTGCCTTAGCCATGCCATGTGCACTGTACAGCTGTCTCAAAGGCAGGCCAGTGCAGGTACAGGCAGGTTACAGCAAAGCTCTGAGTGCTCCCTGCTATCACAGAATCACAGAATCACAGAATTTTCAGAGTTGGAAGGGACCTCTAGAGATCATCTAGTCCAACTCCCCTGCTAAAGCAGGATTGCCTAGAGCACATTACTCAGGACTGCATCCAGGCGGGTCTTGAAAATCTCCAGAGAAGGGGACTCCACAACCTCCCTGGGCAGCCTGTTCCAGTGCTCCGTCACCCTAACTGTAAAGAAGTTTTTCCGTGTGTTGGAACGGAACTTCCTATGTTCCAACTTATGCCCATATATCATTATGCCCTATGTTCCCACTTATGCCTATATCAGAGGGCTGTAGGCTACCCAAAGGGGAGCACGAGGAGATGGACCACAAATGTCTTCCATCAATCAGTGAAACACTGTGTAGCTCCAAAGGGACTGCTCCCACCACAGCTGTGCTTTCTACAGTAGGAAGAGAGAGATCTCCTACCACAGTGATGGGTAACAGGGGTCCCAATGCCATGGCTCCAAACAGCTACGCTGTTCAATGCAGCAGCTCTTCGCCACCACACACTGGCCCAAAAACATCAGCTGCCACTGTCTGTAGCCTTCCCAACTGCTTGTTTTTAATCTCAAGCATCCGTCACAGTTCTGTGAATTTATAGTCCTTATTTTATCCAATAACCCACTAATTTGAATTTCCAATTTAAAACAGTGCAGCAGGAAGTTTCAGTGAGAAATAATGCTACACAATAACTTCAAGATGTAATAATGCCTAAAGAAAATTATCACAGTTAAGATTAAGAAACCTCAATTTAAACTTTTCCAGGTTCTGTATTTGAATTTGTGAGGAATACATTGAAGAGAGCTCAGCATAGTTTGTTATCAAGTCACTCTTCAGTTTGCTTATAATTCTTATAAACCTATGGAAGATGATGACATCTGACTGAACTATACTCCCCTTCCTTTCATAATCCTGAACTTTTAGTAGGTGGGTAAACTCTATTCACACTCTTGAAAACCTTCATGTAAGTATCACATCACATTTAAAATAAGCATCAAAAAGCATTTATTTAATTGATCCAAAAAAATATTGTCCAGTTTTCCCTCTGTAATTCACATTCTAACACTGAGCTGCCCAGGAAATGAAAACAAATATTAAAAGTTTACTTTTTGCCTTTTCGCTTTTTCTGGATGGTCTCCATCGGATGCAGGTCCTGTGCTCATCCAGGTAGAAGAGACGAACTAGCCCTTTGGTTCCACTCTTCAGCTTAACCATCTGAGTCCCAGACTGCATAACACTCATGCATCTTTCAACTGTGAAGCAGAACAAAATAAATTCCACAAAATTACTTACTGGCTTTCCAACATCTGCCAAGCATATGAATTTTGACTTGCACCTTTAATGACAGAAACTAGTCATTGCTGTGTGAGACATGCTGTTTCTTCTTCTTCACTACCAGCTTCTCCACATAGGCAAATAATATTAAAAAAAAAAAATCATCTGTCAAAACAGCTTCACAGCAAAGGAAGCAAGGAAAACTCTACTATATGTTGAAGAAAAATAATTTATAGTTGTTCTGTACTTATTTCATTTAAATATTTTATATTATTATTATACACAGCACTGTAATTTTAAATCCCAGCACTCCACAAATTTTGAATGGCAAGTTTATCATTCAAACTCGACATTCCTTTGGGCTCTGTAATCCTTTAGTTTATATCCTGTGCTTTTGACACTGTTAGAACTGCTAAGAGAATTATAAATACACAAATCCCTCCTGCCTACCACACACATTTACACCCTCTCCATCCTGCTACCAAATTTCAAGCACATACTGTGAAGACTTCCTTTTATCCACCCATCCCATCCGGGATGATAAGGCTTTGTTTCTCTATGTTTTGACTAAAATAGACCCATCTCTTCCATTTCATCTCACATCTTCCCTCCTACAGTTTTCCAAACACTAGGATCAAGATAACATTTCCTCTTGATCTCAGTATATATCCATGCTCTTAAATTACCTTCTCCTGTTTTTATCCATTCACAGCCTCTCCTCACTTGATATCACTCCAAATTCACCTCCCAGATGATTTGTTTACACTCTGGCTGGCTCCCAAATACTATCTGGGTCTGTCTTTATTTCTTCTTATCACCCTTCTCTTCACCACTTCTCTCTTCAGTGCTTGTCTCGGTATCACAACAAAGACTAATGCACCCTCCCACTCTTCTCTGCCAGAGCTGGGATTTATTCTCTTGGCTCCTGACACCACCTTAGCTCCCACAGCAAGCCGCACAAGCAGCAGTGGACTCGGCACCAGCTGAAACCCCACAGTGCAGGTCGTGGTGGCCCTGCTCAGTTCATCTCCACAGCAGAAGCGTGGTCAGAACACGTCTTCCAGCAGACCCACACAGCCCTGAGGCCATCAATGAAAGACAACAAGCTTGCTGCTGCTTCCAAAGCGCCTCTGGGTCAGCCGCGGTCAGAGCAGCTCCCTAAACATTAGTCAAACATGGGATGAACAGCCGGCGTTGCTGAACAACTTCCCCCCACTCCCTTGCACAAAGCCCTTTTTGTTGGCAAGCCAAAGCCATATCAAATCACGGCATCAGAAGTGGTGGTTTTGCCGAGTTGTTGTCTTTCTTGGAGGAATGAGAGGACTCGGGTTGAGCTGAACAGAACCAAACCTTCTGAAATCATCACAGATGTGCATGAGTGCAATAAATTTGTTGGTTATTATGTCCATAAATATATGGCCTTCCCTGAATCATCACACATACCAAATGAATAAGTGGGTTTGGAACTGCTTTAAGATGAGCCAGAAAAGTGACATAAATCAAGCCAGAAACAGATGTTATACAGTATCCACATGTTGACTGTGGCTGTTTTAACTTGTATGTATCTGAAGAGGCACAAAGTACCAGAAGACAGGCCTTTACACCACCAGGGATGGAAAACTCAGAACCCTAAAGAGGAAAGATTAACTGAAGCAAAAATAGGTCTCTAAAACTTACTACATATATACATACATACATACACACACACACACACACACCCACCTTCTCTCAGGAGACTGAGCCTTTCACTTTGGAACTGAGTTTAGAGCAAGTTTGCTTTGGGTTCATACCTAACAAACAGACAAGCACTGTCCTCCAGCGCAGAAATAAGGCTCTCCATAGGAAAAAGTCGTACCAGTGTGTGTGTGGATACGCAAATTTGAACTGCTACGTCAGCCTGGCATACAAACTACACTCATGTTTTTATTTCACTATTAGAGAGATCGATTGCAACAGGGTTTGAGCTCAGGAAGAGGTTTAGCAATGAGCTAACTCTACACAGAAAATCTGCTTCTTTGCATCTAAGCCTATCAGCTATTAATAAAAGTCTTATAAAAATAACTAATTCTAACATAAGTCTTTCTATTATCATCAGCTCAGCTGCCATCGAAAAAAACACCTAGTTTCACTACGATGTGTTGAAGACTGCTAGTAAAAGGCAGAAAAAAAGAGAACTACATTTCTTTAATGTAAAAAAAAAAAAAAAANNNNACACAATTTTTTAAATAAAAAAAAAAAAAAAAAAGAAAAGGCAGAAAATGGGCCACAATCAGTAATTACAGCCAACAAAACCATGAGGGGAGGGAAATCATAAAAGGCGATCCAGTTTCTTCTTCACCGTTTCAATTGCCTAAATATTTCTGCATTGCATTTGTAATCATTATAGATGCATTTCACATACACATTTTCAGGTAGACTTCAGAATTAAAGCTATATGGAATAGATTTTAAAACACTATAAAAAAAANTAAAAAAAAAAAAAAGAGACGCGCGGAAGAAATCCAGTTCCTGCCAAATATCTCAACGTTTCAATTTCTCAAACGCCATCTGCAATAAGTCTAGTGCCCAAGCAAGCACCATCTTTTCTGCTTGCACTTTTCCAGTTCTAAGAAAATCCCATGAGAATGCAAACATTTAAATAGGAATAGCAAACATGTAAGAAAGTTCATTGCATCATCCCTACTGTGTAGGTGTTAATAACAGAAAGAATCCACTATAAAGAACAGACTATGGTAACAGAAATGCCACACCATCCAAAGGCCCGCTGGATTTCAACTCTGGAAACCATTTACAAAATACACCATCCTCTCCTTTAAGCTATTTATGAAATATATGCACACAAAGAAACAGGGTTTTTTTCAAATCTATTCCTAATATGCTAATTTCAGTCTCTAGCCAGACATTCACAAGAGATAGACACCGCACATTAGCATGTGAATAAGTTGAAGTTATTGAACAGAGGCAATTCAGAATAAAGCTCCAGAAGAGCAATTCAAAACAAAGCTCCAGAAGAGCAATTCAAGAATGCTTTCACTACAGAACAGGAAAACTGGTTCCAGAAAAACATTTAATCCTCTAGATAAACCACGAATACTAAGTAAATGAAGCAGCTCCTTGATGCAGGCATATATTAACATTTGAGAAAGCAAGACATGGTTTCCATTATATGGTATTTTTCTAAAACAAGGACTAGCTGTGCCTTTTTTGCCAAAACTCTGAAAATGAATTAAGTTAAACTAGAATACAATGTAGTTTATGTGTTACAAGAACAAAGAATGTTAATTAATCTCGAAAGTAAAATAAAATATTATTTTTATGCATTGCATATTTAAAGCTTTACTTTCAAATGAAAAAAACCTGGAAACTACAAAGTCACTTGTTTCTAGAGTTATGCAAACTTATTCTTGACAGTCTAAACCCATCCAAACAGACATCCTGTAGTTTAATGGGTTTTAATAATATTGAAATACCAGTCTATTTTTTTCCTCACAGAATAACCATTTAAAGCAAACCAGACCTGAATTCAAAGAGCATTTCTTAATTTTTAGTTCAAGCAATGATAACCATTCTTAGTAGAAGACACATCTCCTTGTCAGAAGGAGCTGCTTCCCTATCGAATGGTGAACCGGATACAAACCCATATGTGCCAGCTGGACTTTTTCTGAAGTGGCCACACTCCCCAGCACATGGTAGACCTCTGAAGCCAGGAGGAAAGCCATCCGAGCCCCCAGTAAGTCCAGACGTTACTTGAAATCTTGCAGGTTAGACAGATGCTATTTATTCTACCTGACAACACTGCTCCTCACTGCTGAATAAATCAAGCTGCTGCCTGGGAACACTAAGCTGGAACTCTGACCACTAACCATACGTGGCCTTACGTTCAAAAAGCACTCTAATCCGCCCCAAATCAGCCAGCGCTACCTTCCGTCCAACTCTGCTCTAATCTATCCCCATGTGCAATCAGGTCTTTAATAACCAGGGAATAGCTTAGCACTGCGCCCTGCGAGAATCTGTCGCAAAAAGTTACAGCTCTGTTCACAGGTTTAACAGCCCTTCCCCATACGAGCCCTGTTTTTCAATAGTTTGCAATTAATTTGTTTTAATTCTCAACAGTGATAGTCATGCCATGCACATCCGCCTGCTGTTGTGCTTTACCAGAAAGTGTTTAAGGCATGCAGGACCCTTTAGTTGATACTAGAAGGAAAATATTTAGGAAATTAAAACATTATCCCTGGCAGCACTTTCAGTAAAATAGAAATGCACTTTGATGTACGAGGCACATCACCGCAGTGAAACAAACATCCACTCCCCATAAAACATGTTCATCCAAGAACACATAAATATGCTGGTCACTTGGCAACTGGAGCCAAGAGGCAGGCACCGCGCGGGAGCAGCGCCGGCACCCCGAGGAGGCCGGCTGGGATGCGGCGAGCACCAGCTGCCCCATCGCCCGCAGGCGACAGCCGTCGCCGCACCCAGGCTTGCCCGGTTACCCCAATTCCTGAGCTCTTGGTCTCGCTGTGCCCTCCGTGGCACTCGGCTCACCCGCAGCACAAGCACACCCGCGGTCCCATCAACTTCCGTGAGACAGCACAAGAAAGCCATTAGACAATGTACATAGGTCTTTAAACAATGAGTTATTAATGCAATTTCAGGACGGACAGTAAAACCTATTTCTGCAAGGGGTAGCGTGCACAACCGCTACCTGCAAACAGCTCGAGTTCACAGCAAACCCTGAGTAAATTCACACAGTCAGCCCTTGGCAAAACTAATACAGTAGAATGTGAATATTTAATAGCGTTAGTAACAGCATCCTACAACTGAGTATTAAAATTACACCCCTGAAGTTGTGAGACAGGCTTGTTTTTTTTTTTAATCAAAGATCAAAACAAATTTTTACTGCTGTCCACAAAACCAGGCCTTTTCCCTGATATACCTCTATATGTTAAGAAATTAATATTTCAAAGTGCAACAAAAAGAGAAAAAGGTTTGGTCTCTTGTCTTGCTTTTATGGACTTAACGGTACAGCCATCTGACACAACAAAAAGATTAAATAATGTATAAAGAGCATTACCAAACAATGAGAAGTATAATTATGAAAGAGGATATAAACTGTGTTTCTAAATTATATGCGGCAAACTGCATTAAGCCAACATTAAGCTTGAGGAGATAAAAGAAACCCATAAAATGCAGGAGTTACTTTTTCAACTGCAACATCAGCTCTTCTCCCCTACATTCAGTAGTGTTGGTTTTACTATACACTTTGCAGGTATATTGTTTGTTCTCTCTTCAGATAAGGGAAGAGCCAAAAGACACCCACCCCCCCCATCATCACCACCACGTGCTGTTCCCACCCCCATGACCACAGACATCTCCTGTGATTCACTCTGCTGCAGTATCCCAAGAACCAGAACAGGATCCTATGCTTCACCTTAGGGTAACTGCTCTTACGCTATGGAAAGCACAGGTTGTCTTACTTTATTTAAACCCCCAAATGCCACTGTAGTACTTCTTTCAAATTTTCAGATTTTAAAACCCCAAAATTCCAGTAACTGAACTCTAAGTGAGGCTGTTATCCAAAAAGTAGATGGTTGGTGGTTGACAAAGGAGTCACAGCATGTTCCCATCACAGGAATCATGTACCTGGATCCAGCTCGGAGTCCATTTTTTACTGACATGGATGCACGTTCCCAGAAGTAGGCACTGAAGAAATGTGCAAAGATTTAGTGGTGGTTCTTGGCAGCGTTAGGTTGATGGTTGGACTGGGTCATCTCAAAGGTCCCTTCCAACCTAGACAATTCTATGATTCTATAAACTATAATGATCCAAGTGGTGAAGACACTCCAGATACAATCACACACACCCCAAAAAAAACCCCCCGAAAAACCAAAAAAACCCCTAAAACCCACAAACCACCAAACCCAACATTCTCGGTTGTCTGAACTCTTCTCATCACCCTGTTTTGCATCATTTACTCATCATGAGTGTGCTGTAAGTTTGCCTTTATGCTAATGCCATTAAAAGCCATTTGCTCCCTACCTCCATCCCCCAGAGAGCACACTTTATCTAAATCCCATAGAACAGCACTAATATCCAGCACACCACGCAGCTTACCACTAATGCCATCACATTGTTGGGTGCCGTTTTGTTACACAACAGCCGAAGAGCCCAGGAGAGCAGAGACCGCAGCTGCACGTCTGGGGGAATCCATGGCCCCAGTCAGGACTATTTTTAATAGCCACATCTCATATTTTATGCCAGATTTTAATTTGCTTTGCAGCAACTCCTCCAGCCCCTCAGGGAATTTTACATTAAGCTTCTTACAGTGGATTTGATCATAATCTCTGTGAAGTCCACGGACATGAGATGGACGTGCTCTCACACTTCTGCAAATCTCAAGAAATCCTCAAGGACGTCACACACAACCTGCAGAGACACCAAGGGCTGGGGCTAGTCCTTACCGGCACGCTTTTCAGCTGGCCCTTGCATTCCATTTCAACCCTCAAGAAGGTGGAGAATCAAAACAAGTAGAGTAACCAGCCAAACACAAACTGTGACTCCTCAAAACAATTGTGAATGGTTCACAATCAACGAAGATCTGAAAAACAACTTGTAATTTCACTTGCTTGTAATGTAAAAACATGCTTGTAAATTTACTAAATAATATGGAAACAAGAAAAGGGGTGAAGCTCAAGAACAAACATATACTAGCCAGAAGAGGGAAAAAAGAAACAAAAAATCCAGAATCTATCAGCATAGTTTTAACTCTGTAGCGAGGTCTGGGAACTGTATGTTGTCTTTTTTTCTTAAAAAAAAAAATACAAAAAACCCAACAAAAAAAAAAAACCCAAAAAAACCAAAAAAACCACCCCAACCCCTCACTCCCCCCAAAAAAGGAAACCAAAACATTGGGAGTAGTAGCTCCCAGAAGTTATATTTGAGCAATACATATTTCACAGTAACTGCTGTTTCAGCCTACCATATTGAGACTGCTAGCTTAATGCTTCTAGGATGCTCAATTTAACTCATCTTATTTTCATATTACAAGTGAAACGTTTTTGTTAGATGCCTTCTCCACAGCTGATCCTTGACAGTAATTAGTTACTTGTGCCATGGGAACCCCCAGAGCTCTTTCCCAGGCTGAGCCCCCTCCTCTTTTGCACTTAGAGATCAGGAAGGAACCAGAAGCATCAAAACAAAGCCCTGGCACTACAGTATAATCCCAAAAGAGTTTTAGTGATCCTTAATTGTAAGTTTTGTTCCTACAGTGAGACTATCTTTTACAGCGTACTGTGCGCTGGAGATGACTTGCTAGGACAGTGCCTTATTTACAGGGCCTGCGATCCCCCTTTTTTGAGACCTGCACTTCAGCGTAGCAACTGAAGTCTGAGAGCCGTCCCCAGATATAATGAATAATGCACGTTTTCCACCTCTGCTCGAGGATACCTTCCTTCTGCTAGCTCAGCAGACTTCTAATTATTATCTTCAGGAAATTCGCCTAGGTTTCTTTCTAGCAGCGCTTTGGAAAGCAGCTGATGAACAGGTCGTTCAGCAGGTGCAGCTTCTCTGCAGTGCTGCTGGACACTGCTGCTGCTGAAGCGGCATCTGAAGGCCTGAGCGGCGACAAGGCTGCGGGACCCCGGCTCTAAGTCTTGTCCATAAAGAAACACCTTCAACAGGCCACCGCCTGCCAACGCAGAGCCAAGAGACCAACTATGTGACAGCTTACAGGGGAATGTTACTGCTACTGGTTCCTGAAATACAATAAAGATCTCTGACATTTCTTCTTTTTTCTTCAGAAAGAGACTGCAGAGCTGTTCATTTTGAGAGCTCTGGTGCCGCTGCAACCCAGCATGACTGAGGACTATAAGTTTTCCATTAAGACTATGGAAGTAGTCCTGTATCAACACTGAAAAGCACGATCATTTAACCACAGACATGGCCAACTGCCAAAACACATTGTCACATCAATAGAGTGAACAAGGAACACAGATTTATTAAGCAAACACGGTTAACAAGTTTGCACATCCTAATCCTCATTATTGCGTGAGGATCCCTCAGCAGGGAGGGCACAGCAATTGATTGCGACACTATAGAGCAAGTGGAAGAAGCAGCAGACAGAAACGGAGGAGGATAGTTTCCACTACACCTGCCAAGAGGGAGGATGAGCGGGCAGGTCTGTGTGTGCTGCTGTGATAGTCTCAGCAGCAGGTTTCAGGACAAGCAAAGGGCTTCTGGCTTCTTGGGCAGCATCCTCACACTGCCATAACCATTCACAAGGAGAACGAGACGTCATTCTGTGGGTCTGTGACCATGTCTCCAAAGAAAACCCTAAGGTCTCCCCTTAGGTAGGCAAGGTTTTGCTCAGGTAGCAGAAAGGATGGCAGTAACTCACTCAAAGGAGCTCAGCTGAGTCACCCGTGCGTGCTCCTCCCCAGTGCTAAGACAGGAGCTCCTGTGAGGCCTCACAGCAACCCATAAAGAACAGTCTGAAAGGCAGCCCAGAAGCTACACCTCTGGATGCAGAGGTCAGTGGAAAACAGTAAGCAACAAGCTTTCTCTTCCAGAATCCCATGTCTGCCCTCTAAAAATCAATAAGTACATAAAGAAGGATCACAGGAGCAAGAACCAAGCATGCCTTGTTCTAAGCCTGCCTTTGTTGTACAGTATCAAATGTCATCCCTGTTCCTCGATCCTTTATGTACTACCCAGGACTTCAGTGAAATACAATTCCCACCGCAACATAATGAGCTGGGTCAGATCCCCTCACCCCCCCACCAAAAAAAATATGCCATTCTTTTATATCTTACCCCACCCTTAACTTCTCCAGCAAAACAAAAATAGAAAAAACTCCACCAGAATACCCTTCAAAAAGTTTGCTCCTGTCTCCAAACAGGAGATGTGCAGAGGATAAACCGTCCCAGCTTCAGCGCAAACAGTGAATTCTGATGGCTGCAAATTTATCAGCAAATAGCAATATGTCACAGCAGTCTTGGCACCTGTACAGCATCACAGCCTGGTGAGGGGAATAAATCACAGGGCACAAGAGCAGCTGTAGCTGCAGGATGAAGTGGGTGGAGGAGGGATCCAGTCCCCAGGACCTGGAGCTCGCTTGTCACACTGGGCTGTGACAGCAGCTGGGCTGGAGGGAGCATTGCTTCCCCTTCAGGCTGCCAAATAAATCCACATCTGGGGCTCGATTAGAGAGTAGGAGGGGAAAAAGCAGAGTAGAACTGAAGGTGGAGTTAATTAACCTTTAAAAGTAATGAATGAAAACTACAATGCAACTGATGATAGGAACTAATTTATTCACACTCCTCAGAAACAGACGTTTTGCTAAAGAAACATGATTATCTATTCTGTTCTCAAATTACCTCGGTGCAAGTCACCGACAGTGAGTCATCTGTGGACAAACAATGAATTGACAGTCCCAAACACCAAAGTAATTTTATTACTGAAAATAATGATGTTTTGTGCATCTGAGTTTCACGCTGATCAATGTTTCCACTGGTAACATGTGAAACTGCCTCCAAGCCAGCTATCTGTTATACTGCCGAGGATACCAATAACCTGACACAGAACAGGCACAGACTTCCTCACCTACAGCTGGGTTTCCTGTCACTTGTATAAGAAAAGCCAGCCGATGGTTTCCCATAACTTCATTTTCAGTCATCCCAGGAGCACGCATACCAGCGCAAAATGCTGCCTGCATACTAACAGGCTGTCCTCTAAGACATGAGCTTCTTAAGGGACTACTTCAAAATATATGGTAAAGAGGAAGAATAAGCACACATATTTCCTCTTGCAGGTAAGCTCAGTGCTGCAAGAAGCTGTGAACTTTTCTTGCAGGAAGCTCCCTTCCCCAACGCCTGGTTTCACCAGGCTACTGCATGCCACGACACCATTAGCGTTGATCCCAATATAGCATTTGGCCATTTCAGTCTTCATCAAAACAGTGAAAGAGTTCCTTTAGCAGTTTTAAGTTTATGCCACATAGTTTCACAAAGGCACAATTCTTCAAGAAAACTCCAAGAGCCTTTTCAGTTTCACACAATGATAGTGTTCTGTAGACTTATTGAAACAAGAGTATATTTAATTCATAGGCACCAAAAAAAAAAACCAACCTCAAAGTAGTTAACAAGCATGTAACCTGGTTACTAGTTGGTCTCCCGCACCCTTGGCTCTCCAGAAGCAGATTAGATACCTCTCATGGAGACAAGTAGTGTTCAGCATCCAGCTTCAGCATCCCCTGAGAACTTCACTGGTGCCATGGAAGGGACCGGCACTACACCATGCCACACGATGGTGACACTCCTTTCAGGCTGGCAGGGGAGGTGTTTCTCTTCACACAGGGTAACATCCTCAGAACATACCAAATAACCCCTAGGCTTTAAACCTTTCAAAGCCTCCATGTGCAGATACTAATTTATCCCGAGGGTATATAATGCTGTGGTAGATTTAAGCTATTATTAGAATTAAACCTACGGAATACAAAGTTCTTCACGGGAGGAGGTTAATGTCTTCAACATCTACTCAGAACAGTACACTGTTCTGAGACAATTCCTTTACGTATCACCATGCTAGAGTCTATGCTTCACAGAATCACAGAATTGTAGAATGGTTTGGGTTGGAAGGGACATTTAAAGGTTATCTAGTCCAATCCCCCTGCCCTGGGCAGGGACACCTCCCACCAGCCCAGGTTGCTCCAAGCCCCGTCCAACCTGGCCTTGAACACCTCCAGGGATGGGGCAGCCACAGCTTCTCGGGGCAACCTGCGCCAGGGGCTCACCACCCTCACAGCCAAGAATTTCTTCCTCAGATCTCATCTCAATCTCCCCTCTTTCAGTGTCAAACCATTCCCCCTCGTCCCATCACTCCCCTCCCTGATCCAGAGTCCCTCCCCAGCTCTCCTGGAGTCCCTTTAGGCACTGGAAGGGGCTCTGAGGTCTCCCCGGAGCCTTCTCTTCTCCAGGCTGAACCCCCCCAACTCTCCCAGCCTGTCCTCCCAGCAGAGGGGCTCCAGCCCTCGCAGTATCTCCAGGGCCTCCTCTGGCCCTGCTCCAACAGGTCCATGTCCTTCTTATGTTGGGGACTTAATACTTGTTTTTATAGGTGCTTGGATAGATTCAAAGATACAACAGTCCCAAATAAGCACTAAGAATGGCCTTAAAAGAAGCTGCTGGAATTGTCCCTGTGAATGAAATGCAGTGTAGTTCACTGCTGTTTCTCTGCTTAGCTGTACTGACTGCAACCCTAGTGTTCTGCTAAAGCACAACAAGACAACTACAAAGTACCACTACCCATCAGCCAAAGACCCAGATCCATAACCAAGGGACCTCTGTACTGGTCCTCCTGTGCCCATGCCCGCTAACATCCCACTGCCGATACCTCTTTGAGCACAAGAGTCTTTCCCACTCAGTGATTAGCAGTCGCGTACAAACTTACGGCCAAACCGCTGCCAGGCACGGAGCTGCTGCTTCCTGCACACGCTCATTGCGGAGCCAGGTCAGACAGTCGGCCAGCGACGGCACCCGCTTGTTCAGTTATCCCTTTATCCAGGCTCTATCATATGAGCACTCTTACGTGCATAAATTGTGCGAGGAGTGTGATCCTGCTGTTATCAGTATCAGTGCTGGCAGGCTAATGTAAACTACTACCCTGAATAAGGGGGAGATCAGGCACTCTGCCTTCTTCCACCATCCAAGCATGTGAATATATTCATGCCATCCAAAGTCTGTGCTTGCGCAGTACCATGTCACCCCGGGAACCCAGCGTGACCCCACTGCTGCAACGCCACCGAAGCAGCCAAACCTGAACACAAGGGACACCGAGTTGTACTAGTTGCTTCTGCATCCTTTAACCGCCTCCACCAGACAGAAATGGCAGTGCTACTAACTCGAAGAGACTAACAGAAATTTGGCAGTTGCTATTATGCCTGGCTAAGGAAAAAGGACTGCAAAATGTCCTCAAACAGAATTTCACCATCAACTGAGTACTTCGGTATGAAATGTGTTTATCTACACATACACACACATTTATACAAGCTTTAAAAATTAAACCTGATGCTTTTCTTCTAGCACTGTTCCAAAAACCTCCTTCAAATAAGCTAGCTCTTGTAAATTATTAAATGGGGACATATCCATTACCTTCTGCGTCTCAGAAAGCAGATGGAGTAACACCTGGTCTCCTTTACCTAACCATATGCATCAAAGCTTAATGTAGAGTTTTGTGTAACCAAAACCTCCAAAATAAAAATACAGTGTTTGGAACTGTAGCATACCAACTCCAACATAGGAGGCCCTTCCCTGAGAGGATATACAAATAACTGTCTTTTTCTTAAAATAGTCTCAATTTCTTATACAATAGCTGTCTATTTCCAGTAACTTTCCCTAGTTTAAAAATATTTATCAAATAAAATCATCCATGCTAAATACAAAGAAAAAAAACCACAGTATATATCAACCCCCAACACTGCCCTTAAGTTTTTTTAACATGCTACATAGTAGGCAAAATGATATTTCAAAGCACGATCCATGACTTTTGGTGGCTTTAGTTTAGATTAGTTTGTTTTTAAATTATAGATAATCCTGTTACAAAATGTCTTCTGAACTACCCAATTTCGACAAGCCAGTTCCTTGCTAAATGTATCTTGTAAGTTTTTTCTTTAAAAGCACCTAACCCAACATCATTAAGGATGAGCAAAATACAAAAATAAACTTTATCTACCATGATTTCTCCTTCTCTTTACAGCATTTACTCTATATCCACTTAGAGGCTTAAACTAATTACCACTTTCCATCCAGCACTGACTTAAATTGAAGAAAATCAGATATTATAAACTACAAGTTACTGAAGAAAGTTATTCAAGATGTCTTCCTTTATATCATCCTCCTACAATTCTTGAAAAGACATCTTTCATCCAATGCAGTTTGATCAGAATTTCACACATCATTTGCTTATCTGTTATACTATTCATAAGTGCTACTAGAAAAAAAAAAAGCCAGAAACCCTTTTCCATAAAAAGGTATGTCACAGTAAAACGACCAATAGATGAAAAAGTCAAGAATGTTTTTTTAAAAAGCAAATACATTTGTAATAATTTAAAATAATATACAAGTGCAGTTTGTCCATATCATAGGAGCAGTATATTACATATATGTTTTCATGGAGAAATGTACTTTCAAGTCAATACAAAAATACAAAGTTTTCCTCTAAAATATTCAGGAATATCTCTCTCTATATATATATTTCATACTAATAATGTCTACATAAATATTGTATGTAACTTACCAATCATAAGGCTAAAGTTACCCAATTTTTCTATAAGCACTTCCAGAAATGTTATGAGCTCCTCCTACAGTCATTCCAAACTCAAACATCCTTACCTTTTTCTGGACTTAAATTTTTATATACTTCAAGGTCTGCCATTAAATTTGTAACTCATGCATTATTGGCAAGTAGAATGGAAATTCTCACGGCAGGAAAGCCTCAATTTAATCTTCATGTCTCCAGAGCTAAAACATTTGGAAAGCAATCCTTAGAAGTAGAAGAGAACATTGCCAGCACTGCTCTTTACGATGAACGACAAAATCTTCGTGATCCATAACATAAAGACAGGAAAGCACAAATCCAGAGACAACACTCGGCAACTTTCTTCAAAACCGAAAAGCACAGCCTGAGAGGGAAGCTGGAAGCATCTGCTCTGTGCTGCTGCTGCGGGAACGCAGGAGCAGCGACTACTTTTGGTATGAGACATGCATGCATAGCACAGCGATTAAGACGCTCCAGGCATTAAGCGTGCGTAACGCCTAGGAAGAACATCTCTATAGGCAAGCGCAAGGAAATCCTGCTGGCACCTCGGGAGGTCGGTCAGCAACGGATTACCATACTTCAGTTAAAGAATGGGAGAGTGACGCAGGCTGAATGCAGAAGAGAAAAACCACCCTCACTCCAAAGTGACTCCCAGCGTCCGCAGCCATGGGACTCTGCGAGGGGGAAGGAGAGAACCTCTGTGGACCGCACTCCTTTTCCCCGGGTTTTGTGCCCCCTCCTCCCATCTCTGTCACTAACTTCAAGGGGAACAGCCATTCTGCAGAATCAGGCCAGTTAGAGCACAAAGCATGCAAATGGTTTAGTCTGTGCATCACTGAGCATTTGATTTCGTAAGAACAAGTAGTCTCCTGTGGGATGCTGAGCACTAACTCCCCCAGTAGCTATAAAAAATTACCCTGCTACTGGCTAAATACTGTGCTTCTTTAAGCCAACTCAATGCTACTGAAATCAGTAGGTTTGTAGTCGGTGTGCAACAACGGGCAGAAACATTCAGACTTGCATAAATTGCACTTACTTATGACGGAGCCCAAGGGGACACAGTGCTGGAAAGCACAGCAAGAATAAAGTAGGCTCCATACATAATGCTTCGCATCTTTGATTTATTGCATTTCCTAATTGTTTCACTGTTCGGCTGGCTTTTACACAGTGACATTTACATCAGCGCACCAAAGGAATCCCCAGCTGTATTCTCAAAGATTGTGACAGCAATAAAAGAGGACAGAATTTGTCTGGCGCATGCTAGGAAAAAATTACACAATAGACACTGTGACTGAGGAAAAAAAAAACCCAAATCAAAAAAAACAACCATAGTTCTACATGCCTGTAGAACTTGAGTGCGATGAGAGACAAGATACAAGTAGAAATACATGTTTTACTTACTGAGAAATTGTTATTTCTTAGTTATTGCTAACACAAATAGTACAACTTCCCACAATCACCACACGTCACGAGAGACCGCAGCACACTGCGAGATGTATGGTGTCTATACCTAGCAACTTATAAAAAGAAGCAACCCCCCAAGCCCACTGTAGGATTGTTCTTGGCTGCACTCAAAGTTTGTGCTTCAAACCACACTTCCAGCTGAGGATGGCAGGACATGGCACGCTCTGCAGAGAGAAGCATCACTCACTCTCAGCTATGACAAGGGAAATGGAACAGCGACATCATTATCCCACCACTGGTTCACACCTCAGTTCACAAGATTAATGGATGAAGTCATCACTCTGAAGCCTCTAGATAGTTATCAATACATTTAGATTCAAATGAATTGATGTGTTATATTTGCAATTCAACAGCAAAAAATAAACTGTCACCACTCTACAGTTTAATTATTGATATATCAGATTGCACTTGATAATGTATTAAGTGCAAATTACTCCACACTCCTATCATTCTATTAATTATGAGAGGAGCTATACACAAGCATCTTTGACACCAAAATTGCTCCATAAGAAACCTTGCCCAAACATTAATACATTCCTTATTATTTTGTCTTCAATATAAAGTTCAAATTTAAAACAGAAGTGCTTAAATGCTATATGGCTTTAGAAATTAGAGCATGCTACATGGGTTAGCAAGAGCATTACAGAAAACAAATGAAGACTTCTATGTAATTCAGGAGACATACGCCAAATGGTATGAAAATACCTATAGGTTTATTCAACTTAAAATAAAAAAAAAAATAAATCACCGTGAATCTTCACTGAGAAGCCAGGTTTTGCATCCAACCCCTCGCCCTGTCAGAGTCAAATCTGAAACTGGTGCGTCCTTGAAGACACACAACATGAGAGTTTGACTGTCTGCACAGGGAAAAGTAAAAAGGCAACGAGTTCACTTTATACCACCTGACAGCGCACCTACATCTTCTTTAAGCAGTGTCCAAGTAACTCTCACATCTTTCCAGCTTGCTTCACCTTCACATACATCCCCTGTTCTCGGGGGGGTCACAACGCTTCTGCTGGGAGTGCTCTGCGGAGCCACAGCAGGCAAAGTTCTATCCAAGTCTCAGAGTTGATGGGGACAAGCAAGCTTTCCGAATGTAAAATTGTTATTCTGTTACCTGTATTTGATTAACATCAATGGTCACCATAAGGCAACAGAACATATTTTCAACAGCCACTACTGTTTTATAGGTATTGCGCAATCCCAAGATAAGGTTTGGCAGGAAAGGTAACAGACTCACTTGTACGCCTGTTTTTCCTACTTACATTTTCTGCCCCATAAGCCCATCTTTGGGAGACATTTGCCAATGCCTTGCATGCTTAAAAGTCTTTTCAGCTTTTTAAGCTGGTTTCAAGAAACATGTCAACCATCCTCCAAGCCTCATCTCATTGATAGGTTTTGACAATTTCAGCTACAAAAGCACTAAAATTTATTAAAAAGATGTTCATTCAGTCAAAATCCATCTCCTCCAGGCTAATATTATTTTCCGGTCTTCTTAATTTGCAGTTCAAAAAAAACGTTCTGTCATTAAACCGCTGGAATTATTTTGAGATAAGACAGCAAGTACCTCCAGGTACAAAGAAAGTGTCAAAGCACTACCCCAGCCATTTAACTCAAAAAGGGGATTTAAAGCTTTCTTGTAACATCCACAAATAATTCTTCTCTTCTATGCACATACGTTTTAATTTAAAATACACTGTAGTTCAGCTCACAGCTTCTGGCCGAGATGAGGGAAACACGGCCTGTTTTGGGCCGAAAACAATGCCAGAAGGACGAAACGGTGCTGGCCTGCTGTATATTTGCCAAACCAATGCAAATATTTTCAGCTTCCTGGAAGAAGAGAGACATTAAACCTGCCACCAAGGCAATCCCGGCTCATCTGTGCGAGGGAATAGCCCATGGGATAACCAGCAGATATTCCCACAGCAAAACAGATGACCAACAGGCCAGCCAGCCAGCTGCGGGAATCGCTGTGCTCAAGTCTGTTGGGCTACAAAACCAGCTAAAAACTCCCTTGAAAAGCACAGAAGACACATGTACGCCATATAAACCTGAACCAGGGTAAAAATTTTGCCTCATGCTTACTGCTATGGGTTGGAGGGAATGTGGAGAGGCCACGCAGGGCTGTACCCACATGAGCTCACGCAGAGTTCCCTTTCGAGAGCCAACAGCCAAGTGGCCGTGCTCCAAGGGATCTGCTGGGGAACTGGTTGTGGTGCAGTCCTGCATGGGAGATTGCCCTCCCTCCCCATAGCCTGGCAGCACCCAAACCTGCCCGTGGCACCAGGCAGCTGCCACATCCCCATTCACAATTAAAGAAAACTTATTACCAAAAGCATCAGCCTTTACCAAAAACGGAAGCCTAGTTTTTGAACTCTAGAAACCATATGCCACAAAGGGCCATGAAGATGATCCAAGGGCTGGAGCCCCTCTGCTGGGAGGACAGGCTGGGAGAGTTGGGGGGGTTCAGCCTGGAGAAGAGAAGGCTCTGGGGAGACCTTAGAGCCCCTTCCAGTGCCTAAAGGGGCTCCAGGAGAGCTGGGGAGGGACTCGGGATCAGGGAGGGGAGCCATGGGACGAGGGGGAATGGTTTTAAACTCAAAGAGGAGAAATTTAGATTAGATATGAGGAAGAAATTCTTGGCTGTGCTGGTGGTGAGCCCCTGGCGCAGGTTGCCCCGAGAAGCTGTGGCTGCCCCATCCCTGGAGGTGTTCAAGGCCAGGTTGGACGGGGCTTGGAGCAACCTGGGCTGGTGGGAGGTGTCCCTGCCCAGGGCAGGGGGTGGCACTGGGTGGCCTTTAAGGTCCCTCCAACCCAAACCATCCTGTGACTCTATGATACCTCACAAGGCTGAGATTACTGGACAGAGCCACAACAGTGCAAGTTCTACAGCAAAATACTCATTTTCCAATAAATGAGAATATGATTTAACTAATAGTTTTGAAATTACAGCATCAGAAGGATATCAATTTTATGGCTCATCAGTTTCTCCTTTTTCACTGTCAAAATAGCTGGGAACTGGTACAAAGACTAATTCTGCTAAAGAGCAAGAAAAGCTGATTAGAGAACTTCTACCTCTTACATTAAATAGATAATGAAATAAGAAGATAACAACATCTTCATATTCATCATCCAAATTTAATCTTAGACCTAAACTGTAATACAAGCTCCTTGTGAAAAGTCAGCTAGCAACGAATAAAACTTTATATTAGCTGCATGAAAAACTTGCCATTTTTATCAGATTAAAACTTTTATCAACTCTACTCATTTGTCATTAATGAAGACACGCTTCTTTGGAAAGCTGACAAATAGACAAAGATGGAAGGGGAAAAACACTTGGCATTATAATTCAACAGCCTGTTACACCGGCTCGAGGCAGATCCCACACGTGAAACTCCTCCTTTCACCAAAGGATGCATTTAGTGATAGACACAGTGTCCTTAAAGATAGTTACACATTCAATGAAGCACCAAGAGGCAGCTTCTTCAGACATTTTAGGCACTATTTTAATCTATGTGAGCTTTAATAAATACATTCTATAGTGCCCTTCTTGCATATACATTTTCAGTTACATCTGGTTGTCTCAAGAATGAATTGTGGCTATTTTGCTACATAAATCAGAATGTAAACCAAAATATAAATTACTGAACTATTAACTTGTCCTGCTTTCCCAAGCATCATTATAAAACTTCAATTGAAGTTGACTATTAAGATACAAGACTGAATTCTGCAGTCTACATCTGGCATCTTTAGCACTGTAGCCTCAAGCGTAGGGCTTGCATGAGGCTTCAGCAGAGCTAATTATAAAGCATTGCCCATCAGCAAACATCAAGCCTAACAGATACATGCAATCCCACAAAGATTTAATATTGTTCCCCAAAAACTCTTGTGCTCTAATAACCAAAATAGACTGCTTTACTGTACACAAAATAAAACATAATGCATATTATGTTCCCTTTCATTGGGCACAAAAGTTCAAGATCACTGAAGCAAAAAAATCCTACAAGAACTTGCACAAAAGCTCGGCTTCTCAGACTGAAGTGAATGGAAAAACACCGCAATAAGACCTGCCATAAGCAATCTCTTGTGAAGCTGTCCAAAACTGGTTGTGTAACAGCAGTAGGTGTTCATCTAATAAAGGTGGTGCACAATTGCATCCATTACATTTGGGAAATCTTTGAGATGATCTCTCAAAATAAGCAATTGCCTGGTACTAAGTCTCTCTCTACCCCCTCAACTTCGGATGTATATAAGTAGGCAATTTGGAAGAGCCTTATGAAGGCTGAGCTGGATATTCCTGAGACAAGAGACTAAGAGCACACATGGGAATTCAGATCAGCAGTTTCCCTTGGAAGTTCACTGGTGACTGTACATTGCTAGACAGCAAAATAATTACTGAAAAACACTGTCTGCCTAGTGCCAGCACGAGACAAACGTTTGAGTGGCCGGTCTCAAAGTGCCATTTGAAGTAAGTGGAAGTACTATTATCCACGGCAGCACTGCACCAAAGCTGCGCTGCGCTGGCTCACAATCTCAATATTGAAGTCTAGAATGAAGCTCCCATTCTTGCTGCTTTCCCTTTCCCAGGGGCAGAAGAAAGTGTTATCACCACAATGTTCCCCATCCATTTCCTCAGTACAACATTAGAACGCAGACATTCAAAGCTACTAAAATGCCTAACACACTTAAGTACCTATCTACCTTACAGGCTTGGCCCTCGGTTCAGTACATCCAGTCAATAGTCTTTCAGAGGTGAAGGAATCGAGCAACGAAACCTGCTCCATCCATTACAGCCTGGATGTGGCACGGTTGTATGAAATGACTGTTTCCCTTCAAGCAGAAGGTTTACACCAACCAACACGAATTTTTGAGTTAATAACCACAGATGGTCAAAAGCGTGACTGAATTAAAAAAAAACAAAAAACTTATCAGATGTGAAGTTAATAAGTGCAATGATCTAGATGCAGCTTCTGGCTGGGGAAGTCCTTACCTTGCTGACCAGCAGGTGCTGGGAGCATGTGCTACAGGAAGGGTTGGTACTATTTACCACCCCCTCTTTATACTTTTAGCCCCATCCATCTGTAGATGGATGTTTGGTCTGACAACACAGCCATTCCTACATTGTTAATGCCAGCAAACAAACAAAATCTGATCCACTTTTACAGCTTGAAAACCCTGAGAAAATAAAAAAAAAAAATCTTCTTCCAAGCCTAGAGGCATGAGGTACTTTGTATTTTGGCACTGTTTGCAACAGGAAGGAAAAGAAAGTAGGTTCATCGAGTCCTCAAGGCTATTCCAAACATTATAATTGCTTATCTGCTCTATTCTACTGAAACTGCTAAAATAGCTTAAACCCAGATCTGTCTTCAGTTTGCTATTCTCTGTGTGCACACTGAGTGCTGTATCTCGCTGTTACTGAAGAAAACTGACATTTTTGCTTCTAGGCAGATAAGGCTCCCTAGAGTACAAGACACAGCAGCAACCTCCACTTCTGTAACCAAAAATTTCAGACATAAACAGATAAGAATTTTAATATCCTGCAAATGCAGCTATTAGCAGCTTTTCCTAATAAAATTACAAAATTATGAGAAAACCTTAGGCAATTTTGATGCATATAGCAGTTCAGCCTTACACATATGAAGGTTCAGTCATTACTCAAAGACGACCCATCAAAGCCCTGTGGAAAGGCACACAGTTGTGTATCAATACTTTTTCTTGCCTAATAATATCCAAGTGTCTCAAATTATCATTATAATGTGGTAGAGCACAGCCTGATCTGTGTGCAGCAGCGTTTTCCAGAACGGAATGGAAACACTGCTGTTTGTATTTGCGTTTCACTGTGTACAGGAATTAAGTTGGGACCACTTAAATAGTTTTCACGGAATTTTCCAGCCTTATATTCACATTAGTCAATATATTGCTTGCTACTAATTACATTTACTTCATAGCAAGAGAACAGATAGGATCCTTTAACAATTTTTGCAAAATTTACCAATCTCCACCTCAAAGTACATTAGTTTCTCCTGTGTCTGTGGACAATTTTTGATTTGCTCTTGTGCCAACTTTCCCCTTCAGTTCAAATAAGCCTTTTCTTCCCTGACCTTTCCCTTCACAATGCGTTTATAGTCAGCAGTCACATCCCCTCTCAATCTTCGATTTTCCGAGCTAAACAAACGAGACTCATCTTGTCTCCACTTCTGTTGCCCATCTCCCCTTGCCCAAATACTGCTGACCAGAACTGCATTAGGTTGGACCTCGCAGCACTGACACCTTCATCTTACTCCACGACACTCAAAATTGCATCTGCCTCCAACTAACGCATCATACCAGCAAGGTGTTGTACTCCTGTTGCCATATCTCGTATGCTTTGTTCTCCACCACCTCCTTGCTTGCAGCTGATGGTCTCCCACACTGGAGCAGAAGCGGCCACTGCTAGTCTTCCAAGGGAGGTTCTTTGACATTCACGCAGAGGCACTGTGCACTCCAACAGGTTATACCTCCAGTGCTGCAGTCTCATTTGGGTGTCTTTCTGCTCTAAATTGGGGGGGTTGGGGTTGTTCTTGGGGGTCGGCTTATTTGTTTTGGGGTTTGTTTGTGGTTTCTTTTGGTTCGGTTTCACACACACACACACACAAAGATGTTTAAACTACTGCAAATAAACACAGAGCTCAAGCATCCTTATTTATGCAGCCCACAGGAGTTTGTTGCACTTAGACACCTCAGCTGGAGATGAACAAATGGAATACCATCTGTTCAGCTTCTTACAGCAACGCAGGTCCCAGAAGGGTATGAAGGAAACACTAGAGATGAACGCAGTTGAGCAGTAAAGCTCACATCATGTGCCTCTGTAGATGCTTCCAGTCCTGAAGTCTCTACAAAGGAAGATGTTCCTATGCTTTTCAAGAACACCAGCAAATGCAGCGGGATATTTTTACCTGGCTGGCTTGCACCTGAGGTGCAACAGTTCTTCCAGATTACAGGCTCAGTTACAGATAATAACCGTGCCACTGTAATGTGACCTTCCAGACAAACCTGATACAACTGAATTAGTCCATTGCTCTGAATGGAAGAGTGCAGTTTAGATAATATGAACAAGACTGAATTAACATGACATCCTACCAATAGCAGTTAAATCCCTATTGATACAGGTCTGGAAAGAGGTGGAGAGGCCAGAAGATAAAATTAGAAACTAAGAGACAGAATTAATTGCAATTACGAAAATGCAATTTAAACAAAAGGTTTATATTTCTGAGAGAACTTAAGAAGATAATTGGCATAAGTAACTGACTCTAATAAGATAAGTATGAACACCTACTCTCAGAACCGCTGAGACAAAATCAGCTATTTGCTAAACATGTCACAGCTTCTTTCTGTTTAACGATTACAGAACATTAGCATTCATAAATGTAGAAAAATAAGCTAATCAACGGCTCTGTGTGCTTGCTCCCTGAAGAGCCATGCTCTCAATGTCAGAATATGAAACTATAATAGTAATAATTACAAAAAAAAAATCATTAAAATACTGCATAAATTAGAATTAACAGACACTAGAGCTGGACACATACAACCCAAATGCTGAAACGTCAGCAAACCACAAGAGGTTGGATCACAGTACCTTCCCTGCTAACAGACAGTACCTTTCCCACGTAGAGTTCACATTAGATTTTCTTTCCTAATTTCCCAGTGGTGTATAAAAGTTTTAAACAAGTACAATTTCCTTATGTCTGCTGGAGAAAATACAGTCTCAGACACAGGTAAGTCCCAATGTAGTTGTTTGGCATTCGCTTAGTCATGCAAAGCCCAAAGTTCACTGCTCAGTCCCACTTGGTCTCTTCAAGAGACAGGGAGGATGGGTCAGTCTTAAGCGCAAGGCTGCCATCGGGAACAGGGGCGAGCACCCAGCCCGCTCACCCGCCCCGTCCCACTGCCCTTTGTTAGGACCCATGGGATCAGAAGGCTCACTGACAAAAAGCAAAGCCTTAAAAAGCTCCATCAACCCTTTTATCTATATCAGCCCAGTCCCATAGGAAACCAACTTATCTCAAGCATCAGGAGCAACACGCTAATTCCTGGGGACATGCACACATCTCCCTACGTCATGCTGGTGGGAACTGCCACCTCTGCAAGTGTCCAGCAGGGACTTCAGCTCCCTCCATATACTCAGAGTGAAAGTAACTGTCACTGCAGTGTCTTGCTTAGGTTGAAGAGACAAATGGGAAGCCCTGAAGGATTGTCAGGGAAAAATAATTAATCTTGTCTGGTCATGAATGAAAGACAAATAAATTAAGCCATAGAATCTTTCTGGTCTAGGATTCCTGCTAATTATGTCTTCTACTTTAGACGATTATCACTTTGCAGACTCATCACTCAATAGCTGTTCGTGGATTACTGGACTTTGTGCTAATGGATCATTATCCAGCCTTCGTGCCATTAGCGGGATAAAGACATCGTGCTGCTCTATGATAAAATACCACCTCAAGTCACAGAGTATGGACCAAACTGTTTTTTCACTTCATCTGGAATAGCAGAACTGCAAATACGCATCCAAAACGTAGCTGCTCCAGTTACACACTCACGCTAGAGAGCAGACTGTTGCCTGGAGAGAAGTGTTATTAATGAGCATTGACCAAAACATGCCAAAAGTGCTAAGACTTGGCAAAGGGGGACCTGGGTGAAGACATCTGGGAGACAACTCTCTCCTTCCACAATGTCAGAGAGAACTCAGAAGGAACACGATCCCACCAAAATCAGTGGGACTGCAGGAGTGGCCTGATAAATCCCAGGAACAAATCTCAGTTTCACCTGAGAAGCAGAACAGTTGTGCCTGGAGATGGATGACAGGCTAACCAGTGACAGAGCTGTGAACCACCTTCCCTGTAACACGTCCCAAATGTAGCGCAGAGATGAATTAATATGACAATGCCACTGTCAGACTGACTTACAGAAAAGTTATTAACATTCTTCTGGTGTCCCAAATAGAACTAGCGGTGACTACAGGCAAGAAAAAAGCAGCACAGGGGAAAATGGTATTATCTCTGAATAGGCCTTTCCTAAGAAGATGCACAAATTGGCAAATTATTAATTCTCCCACTAAACCATTAGCTTCATCGATAGTGACATAACCACAGTGACAAAAAAAACAGATACAATTTGGTTTACAGTGAGTTGCATCATAGTTCTGTGTACTGCAAACTTCCCCAGCTTCCTGACAAACACAATGAAAAGGGAGATGTAGGTTCTCTAGGAAAAAAAAAACCAAAACAACTTTGCTTTTGAAAAAGATGAGTGTTTCTATCTTTAATTTATAAAAAATCCATCCTGCTGTTATTAATAGTGCCATAAATCTGCCCTAAAGTGATAGTTCTTAATCACTGACTTCAAAGGCAATCAGGAATACAAAATTGGGGCCTCTCAGGAAGAGCACTAGGAAGTCACTCCCCAGTAGGACAGGCAGGGGTCCAGCTGTCCCGTTAGACTTGACCTGCAGGGGCCTATTCCAGATGGGGACGGCTCCCAAATCCTGGTGGTCCCTCACCCACTGCAGAAGCACGGGCTGGGCTCAGCGCTGCTCTTACCCCGTGCCCAAGGGTAAAGGCAGAGAAACCTCTATGGGGAATGCACGTGCTGTCTGGTTAAGGTGACATACCACGTTTCAAGCATACAAAAAGAGGTCTTGAAAAGGAAGTATTTTATACCAAAACGTCTTCAGAGTATTTCCCGACTTTGCTATTGGAAGGATACTTTGACAACTGAATGATCATAGCATGTAATCTACAATGGCAAGAGACTAAGATGTAAGGAGTTGGTAGGGGACTAATTAGGGATCACTGTTAGGCATCTACTTTGCACAGACTTCTGATCAATACTTGGAAGTCAAGCTCTTCCTGGCACTTTCAACTCCTCCTTGCTGGGAGCACACAGGATGCATACCTGCAGGCTTCGCTGGAGCAGTTCTAGAAGTGCCTCAGGAGGAAACGTGTCAGTGTAGGGCAGTGCCNCGGCCCCCCGCGCCCCCCCCGCACCCCGGCACCGCTGGCCCGGGCTCTGCCGCCCCACGGCGACGGCGGGGCCGAAGGGGGGATGGCGCAGCACCGCTGGGCTCAGCACCGGCCCCGGGAGGAGCGTGACCCGCAGGGTACACAGACGCCGCTCGGGAACGGCAGTTGCGCCCAACAGTCGGAAACACAAGAAGCCAAAAATAAAACTTGTAACTTACCGTGAAAGACACCATTGTCCACCAAGAAGTGCCTGCAGTACTGCAGACAGCCCCGCTTATCCAGACTCCAGTAACTCATTGTGAGATGACTTTCTGCTCACCATCAAAGGCAGTGACCCTACGAAGTGAAACACAGTATGGATAATTATGAGTTAATTTACAAGAAACCGCATAACAACCGCAAGCACTATAAAAAAAAGTATTCATTGGAGCCCTTTACGCCAAATAGTTCATTAGCTTCATACAAAGTATAGTCCTTCACTCTCCGAAGATGCCCATCTCCACGGACAGGAGACAAAGGGTGCAGGTGGATCGCTTGGGCCGAGCTGGAGGCGGACTGCCAGTGATGCACACAACCAGCAAGTTGGAGGCTGCTGGAGCGAGCCCACCCGCGAGCCCATCCTACCCGGCAGCCACAGCACCCGCCACGGGCGGCTGTAGTCACAGCCAACCCCCACAGCCCTCGCAGGCTATTGTGGGGCCACGGAGAGAGGATCAATTAAATCTATTTCAT
This sequence comes from Anarhynchus alexandrinus, assembly GCA_008711295.1. Lineage (NCBI taxonomy): Eukaryota > Metazoa > Chordata > Aves > Charadriiformes > Charadriidae > Anarhynchus > Anarhynchus alexandrinus. The sequence continues at coordinate 240,877 of VUYV01000581.1, read as the reverse complement.
GATGCTGGCCCATATTTAATAAACTACAGACACATCAGACAACACCACAAAACTGTAAATTCTCCCCAGGGAAGGCTGAAAGGAAAAATAAAAAAGTGAATGAAAGGTAATTAATTGCCTCCTGATTTTGAGACCACAGAGTAGCATTACGTGGATGCAGAGCCACCTCAGCACTCCCCCTGTCCCGGCACACATTCACCCATGGGAGCTCGAGGTGAACTCTCCTGTGGACGGGCAGTTTGAGCAGCACCTTTGAGGAGGCGTAGTTATGTCAGCCACGCAAAATTTGCGTCCTCCAGCCCCAAGGGATCCCAGCTTTGCACAGGGAAGAAATGCTTTCAACTCAGAACATCAATGCTACCCTATGCTGAAGCACGGGATAAACTGTCAATCTGCTTTACCATCTTTTCTGCTTCCCCTGCCTCTGTTACTGCCCCATTACACAGCTAATCACCAGTGGAGCCAAACAGAACAAGTGAGATCAATACCCTTCCTGGGAAATGCCACCAGCTGAGGACACCCCAGAGCACCTGGAAGCCTTGATGGCTGCCTGAACCAAGCATCTTTTTCAGAGGGCAGAAGCCCACATTGCTGTACGGGAAGAAGCTTGGGATTCATCTCTGAACCACTGCACTCTTTCCAGAGGCAAACAGCAGAGGACTTCCCAGGAGAACATGGCAACCCTTCCCTGCAGGGGTCCGTGCTGGCCCTGCCTTCCCTGCTCGCCTGCCAGGGCTGAGGCCCCCCAGCACCATCACAGGCTGAGTTTTGCCTCTAATGCCAGCAGCATGAGGGGACAAGCCCATCAAAGTGTTCACGGGTAATTTGTCGCAGATGCTATCACCAATAAGTGCTGGGAGTGGAGAGCAGTCTTTTTGGACACAGGCCCCAGAGCTCTGCTAGGCCAACCCCCCTAACTGCCAATTCTTCTTGGATCCAGCCAATAATATTTATAAACCAGTGAAAATGGAAATGCAGAGCAAGCCAGCACAAAACAAAAACCAGCCAAGTGCGGGGAAGGCGAGTGGCTGAAGCCAATCGCTGACAATGAGGTGAGAAACAGCCCCCCTTCAGCCCCGGGAGGGTTTCCATCACAGCCACTCGCTGTTCCACTGCCGCAGTCTGGGACAATGAGAACAATCGTAACAATTATTTTCAGAGACCAAAACAGTAGAAGTTAACTCATTAATAAGCTGGTGGTTATAACTCAAGACAAGGCTGTATTTGTTTGAGTCATTTCATTGAACTTCCATTCGAAGAATTTTGGCCTTTTATTTTGCAAGTCGGACCCTGCAAAAATCCATCCCACCCAGCAGGACTTAGTATGCACAGTTACGGTTACAGCCAAACACACCAGCATTTCAGATTTCTTTGATATTTGTTGCTGGAAAAAAACAAACCAAAACAGAACCAAACCAAAAAAACCCACAAAATCCATGGACTCCTTGATCTCCTGTTCTGACACCAAATCCTTTCACTGGATCCTCCTTCTCCCTTTGCTATTGTATCCAGTTCAAGGCTCTCCTTTCAGCAATCCAGATTCCCCTTCCTGTTACAAGCCCACCTTGGTCTCCCATTTCATCTCCCTCCCACCTTCGCTCCGGTGAACCCAGCTGCTTTCTCACCCACACTTGGCACAAACACCGCCAACTGTCTTCGTCCAAGCAAACCACTAGCAGGACGTAAGGACGCTGCCGTCCAAGCCTCCTCATAAAACCACTGCTGGGGGGACCTCGTAATGAATTCCCCCCAGCTGAAATGCCACAGCACACTGTAAATGCCCAGACTGCAGCTCTGCTGAGGAACATGGATCTATTTTGCTCAAGTGGTTTCAAAACAAAACAGAAAACAAGTAACCGTAAATCATAGCCAACAGGACTTGTATTATCCTTAATGACCAATTTAGCTACAATCATTTCCTGGGACCCAACCACTGTACTCAGCTATAAGGGGACAGAAGAACTTGGAGAACTTTTCCCCTTCCCCGTGCACCGGTGCAATGAATGCTGTCTCCTGCAGTGGTGAAGGTGGAAGAGCTGATCATGAAGAGCCCAGCACTATCTGCTGTTTCTGGTCCACCTGGAAACAACCCCAGTCCCACCTCTATTTTGGTCCCCTGCAATGGCTGAGCAGACCTCCTCTCCTCTGCCGTCATCCCTGCCACTTCTGTAAGCCACCAGGCACCTCTCCATTGATTCAACTCACAAACCCAGGAAAAGCAGCAGGCTGTTCCAGGAGGGCTAGCAAGCTGGATGAGCTCAGAGAAGGTTCAACATCATCAGCACTGTGAAGGGGCGGCAGTATCCTGTGACCTGGAGGCCAGGTAGAGCAGAGACAGCTTCCCCCTCTCCTGCCAGCGAGCTGTTGGATCAGATGGGCTCTCACAGACACCCCAGCCAGGGCTGCTCCAGTCAGGAAGGTGGCAAGGTTTTCTTCTGCAGGAGAAGCAGCTAGCGTGGGGCTGCAGCCAATACCTTCGTGAGAAAGTGTAAAGCGATGTTTATGTTTACTTGCACTGTTGATCAGTGCAAATATTAGAGGCTGATAGGCAAATACTAATCTGATATCTACGATGTTTCTGTTGCAGGTTTGTGAGGCGGATGTACCTTAGATTCATTGCAGATGTGGGATTTGCCTCTCCATTGTTGCCTCTGTGGGGAGGAGAGATGGTCTGAAAGATCCACTGCAGGTGTGAACCAAACACGCCCGTTTCCGTTTTGTTCTATCTTAAAACTATCACAGTATGTGTTTTGGGTATGGCTCATGTATTGTTTACACTAAAGGCATATTTTACTAAAATTTGGAACACTGAGAAGTAATACCCGTTACCTCTGCCAGGCTTCACATTATACATTTCTTGGACTTTTGCCCTTGCCAGCCATGAGCTTTCATTATAGCTTGCCATAACTGGGGCCACTCTTACAGCATTAATTAGTAAGGCACAAGCTGATAGTGACTTTAAACGTGTAGGAATAGTTCTACCATCACGGTCCAGCCTACTGCCAGGCTTGTTGCTATAGACTATAAAAAATACAAGTGGCACCATGTTCTAAGTAAGAAAATCCTATCAAATATTCATCACTAAGAATTTACACAAAATTAAAAGAGATCTTATCTCCTGCCTGCACAGAACTCATGTCACAGGGGAGGGAGAGAGTGGGAATTTAAGGGGGAAATGTTGCTATTGATGCATATATGCAGTGCCTCTGAAAAGAAACCCTTTGGCCCCCTCCCCTCCCTTTCACGGCTCATGCCAATACAATACTCCTTTGTTCTCGCATAAAGGGTTCTCCCGCACCACAGAGGCCCCTTGGAACAAAGGTTCTCCCTGGCACACCAGGGATGAAGGCAGAATCCCAAAGTGGCCGCATCAGCTGACATAAACATCCTGTAAGAAAACCTTCCCAAGAAACACCAGCAGTTATTCGTATGGCCCCCAAAGTTATTTGCTTACTCTGTTACAGAGCTCAGGGAGAGCCCAGCCAGGATCATGCCTTACTGTATTGTACCAAAAAAAAGCAAACAAAAACCCAACCAACCACATGCTTTGGGCCAAAGACCATCATTTCCAGTGAACGTGCACTTAGGAACTTAACTGTACACAGACTTGCACCATTTCAACAATGATGACATAGTAGTAAAAGAACATCCTGTTTACGTCATAGACCAGAACGTTATACAGGCTGTATTTTATCCATGTAGAATAAGCTATATGAGTAAAAAGTCCCAGTAAGCATACAATTATGTTTAAATAGGAAAGGACTGTAACCACCAAAACTATTTCAGAAAAAAGTTACCAAAATCCTGAACAGATATAAATTTGAGGTCAAAACTAGTTTGTGTAGTTACTTGATACTGCAACCAATTCAGAAAGAGTTGAACACACTCCTCACTTTTCTGCTCTGCGGGTTTCTCAACTTAGCGGTATCACTCTTTCACAACAGGCAAAATTCCTGCAGGTTCAGCCCTCAGCCTGGCACATTCATCCCAAGGTGTAAAGCAATCGGCGCTTCACTACCTGAGCAAAGAGATGTTACTCCAGTGTGTCAAGAATCCATCTACTTTATATCTGGATAAGGTGTATTAACATGGAAGTTGAGCAAGGGAGTCCATTATGTGGTCTGCAGAAACATGGGAACTTAAGGGAACTGTATCTTCTATTGCTGATTTATTTCCATTAAACATGTGTCAGCTGGCTTATTTTAGTACTTTGAGTACTATTTTCCATAAGAGATGTCCTTCCAAAGAGAAGAGCAAGACCTATGATTAGTTCTACTGAACTGCACTTTACAAAAGAGTTATTAATGGAAGTAAACTGATTTTGCACAAAGACATTTGATACAAAAAATAGTTAAACGTACATACGCATGTGCATATACATGTGTCTGTGTAGATATAAATGGATGAGATTAATTTTTTTGTTATTAAGATAGTGGGTGAACTCATAAGGAAAGTTTTGTTATATGCACACTTTACGAAATTATTTTATTTTAAAAGTTGTAGAGATGAATGTGTAAGACACTTCTGAATTTAGAGGAGGATGAGCGTGCTTTGCCTAGGTTGTGACAGATGCTTCTTATTACATGAAGATTAATACCAAGAGCCTTAACACCTGATACCTCTGGTCTCACGGTATCCTGCAGCTTCCCCTCTTGCACGGAAAACCCCCGTGCTTTAGTGAGTCGGGCAGAGAAGCAGGATGCTCATCCAGGGAATCACAATGCACTGTACCAGCAGCTGGAGGGTGAGCAGCACTTGAGCGAAACATGTTTTCAGCTCAGGCTGATTGTTATGGTTAGCACTAAACTATTTTACAAAGTAGCAGCATAATCTAAATATTTATCGGCAATATTTAACCTGGACACTGCGCAGATCCCAAATGTGAAGAGGGTATTAAGCACATGTCCATTTAGCACCAGACAGGAACTCTGTTTGAGAACTGTGCGCAGCTCTCTTGAGAACACTCAGATTAATTGGTAGTTAAGTGAGAAGCGTACAGGGTGGAGAGATTGCTAATCTCACCTTTTCTCAGACGACTTCGCCCCTTCTTGTTTCTGAAGCACTTCAACAGATAACATTATTAAGTCGATCAGATAGTATGAATGGTTCCTACTAACAGGACAGATGCTGCAGTTCACTAGCACTTCCCTCTGACAAAACCACAGCTCCAGTTTCAAAGCTTGCTGTTCCAGTATCTACCCAGTGAACACATTTTGAAAGTATGATTTATAAAAAAATGTATTCCTTTCCTTAGCACAAAATGGTGCATGGTAAAAGGAAATATTTTGTAAGAAGTTCTACCAAAGTTTACAAAAAAAAAAGGCAATTCGGTCTTCAACAGAAAAGGAAGTCCAGAAGACACTGAATATTCAAAGGGCTCTAGATTTTGGGAGCTCACACCTGTTTCAGGCACGTGTTAATGACACATTTTACAGTGAAAAGTAGTTCAGAGATACTGGATGTTACAAATGACGTAAAGGAAAAGTATAATAAAGGGGAAGAAAAAAAGAAATAGGTTAGAAACAAGAGCAACACAGAATCAAGCAAAGAAGACACCAAGTGTGTGATTGGAAATAATACTGTATTAGCTCCAGATATGGCCACAGAGCTCTCTTATAAGCATTAGAGACATCTGTACGGGAGGGCAGAAAGACCATCTGGCTGGCACTAAGTAGGAGGAATATACTGTCCAGAGAGAAACACTGGTCTTTAATCTGGCAGCTGTGATTGCAGTGGGGGCACCCAGAATCTTTGCTGACTGCCATCACGTGCACCCAGTTCGCTTCCAGTTACGGCAAACAGAAAAAATAAACACCAAATCACAGTAGAAATACTACTTTGAACTTTCCTTGGAGCATACTGAGGTAGTATTCGAAAGCTAAGAAAATTTGCTTCGCAACATATCAACATATATTATTAGAACAGAGAGAGCTTAACTGATTTACCTTAAATTTGAGAGTAAACAAAAGATTGACTTGCACACCTCAGGAACAGAATGAGGGCTGCCCGGACAGATCGTTGGTCTTTCTGTAGAATCTCTTATTCCTATAAAGATATGTTCCAGATCAAGCTCTACATCATTTCTAGAGGTGCCATCAGCACTCAGCAGCTTAGCAAACACTGCAGTGGAAATCAGAGAAGACAAGACACTACAACACAGTCTCAATAGTCCAAGGGCTCAGCCCTTTGTTATACTAATATTATGAAATAACAGATACTGAAGAGAGGGAGTGAAGTCATCTGCAATTCTGTTTACACCACAACATGCAACCAGGAAAATTTATGCTCTCACCAACTTTCTTTCCCTGGAGCATGTTAAAATACAGTGCTCCTAGGTTAGTTTATCAGTAGCCATCAACAGGAACTTCTTTCGAGTCTTTATACATTAGAAAAATAAAAAGACCTGCTGTTTCCAGTTCATGTTTTTACTTTCTAAAGAAAGTATCAACAAATCTTCTGGTGGAACAACCTTCAAACTTTCAGAGACCAACTGCTGCACAACATGGGCTGTATTTTTTTAAAACAGTATCCACAAAACAAAGTAGCCATCAGATGAAAAGCTTAGCCATAGTTAGATCTGAGAACCAAATCTGAAGAGATTATAAAATCCTAATATGACAATATTTCATGGGGCATCCACCCATCTGCAGTCTTGGGCTTCTTATTTCGCTAAGCCCCTAACAGTCACACAAATATTGCTAAGCATTTAAGCTGGTCTGAATTCATGGAGATTTAGGTTTAACTGCCATACAAACCCAGGCTCTAAGGGTTCCACATATCATCTGTGCAAATCTCCACTTTAATCAGCATCAAATATCTACATTCACTCAAAATAACTTGCATAAATGTTGCTAAAGTTACACACATAGGAGCCACGCAGAATAGGCAAGGCATGTTAGCTGCATCAGATGAAAGATTCATACTGCTGATACAAAAAGACATTTTTTCCCACAAATTGATGTCACTCTCCTAACTTAAAAAACGTTTCACCTACCTATGGTGTAAACGATTTCGTAAACGTATGGATACTTTTCATAAGTTAAAGTATCTTGTGTAAACAAAAAGCTTAAAAAATACCCCCAAAGTTACACTCCCTTTTCAACAGCAAGTATTTATCCATAAATACCACCAGCGTGAAGAAAGATTACTGATAATACTTGGTAATAGAAAGGCAAATCATCTAGTATCTAATGCTTTCCTTATTTCTCTCTGACCTGGTCTGGAGGAACAAGAGATTTTTGTTTAGTTTATTTTTCTGCCAGATGAGTTCCCTAATCTAATGCGCCATGAGGCCATGAGAACAGCTGTGCTGGCAGAGCGCTGGCCGTAAAGGTGTCAGTGTGCACGCCAGCACAGTAGCAAAGAAAAATTTCCTGTGGATTTCGCTGGGAGCAATTGGAAACGCTTAGAAGTCACAGTTGTCTGTTCAAAGGGAAAAGGTCACGAGTGAGTTTGGATTTGGGATACAGATGTTGTATTTGCATGCTCTTTAGACAGATGAGACTTCTGAAAATGCAGATTATTTTTCTTTTAACCTCGTATTATGGCTATTCCCCCACTAGAGCATTAAACACTAATCTTAGTCATACATCGTTCACCCGATGAAGGCAGAGTCTGATGTCGGTTTGTTTAAGTGTTTGAAAAAGCTGCTTCTAAATCTTTGTTCATTTTACAGCAACTAATGATCTACATCAACAAGCCAGAAATAGCATTATCATCACGGACATTGCTTGCTACTGCCACATGAGACCACAGCTCTCTTCACTGTCCCCTACACTACTAGTTCAGTCCCTTGTCCCAGTACCAAGACTTTGCTGCGGACACTCGGGAAACTGCACCCAGCTTCACTTGGCCAGCACCAAGGTGCAAGAAGCAGGCGGCAGCGGCTGCACATCTCCCTCCTAACACCACTAGTGACCTGTGAGGTTCAGCGTAATCCCAACAGCATCTAACTTGGACCACGCTAGAGGACTGATATCCACAATTTGCTCCATAAACTACCACAGAATCTCCTAGATTGGAAAAGACCTGTAAGATCATCTAGTCCAATCCTTAACCTAACACTGACAAGCCCACCACTAAACCATGTCCCTGAGCTATATATATCTACACGACCCTTAATACCTCCAGGGATGGGGACTCCACCACTGCCCTGGGTAATGCATTCCAATGCCTGATGACCCTTTCAGTAAAGAAATTCTTCCCAATATCCAATCTAAACTTCCCTTGGCACAACTTGAAGCCATTTCCTCTTGTTCTATTACTTGTTCTACCCTTTCACTTTCCAGGAGAGGAGCAGGTAGGCTTCACTGCACAGCACCATACACGGTGCCTGGCCGACAAGTTACCCAGCACCCATTCCCCCCCCATTGCAGCCCACCCAGTGCAGGCAGGAGGCCAGTCAAGCTGTGTTAGCCTGTATAATGGACAACTTTCCTATCTGTCCTACCCACAGCTAACAAACAGCAAACCTTAATCTTTCTGTGGCTGTTAATTCTGATGGAGCTTTTGTTTCAAGTCATTTCTCTGCTCTTTCTGGGAAGTCATGAAAAGCATGTGTCAGCACAACTTGCTGCTGAGGAAGGCATTAGAAAGGATTTGAACTGACTCCCCATGGCAACAGACCCTGAAAGGGAATTAGCATTTGCTCCCCATTCCTCAAGGAGCCTAAACGGAATTTGTTTTTCTCCTATTTAAGGAATTATTTCCAGGACTGTGGCATGCAGTTGCCCCTATTGCTCAGCAGGCGCTGCTTCAGAAGACACCTACCTTGCATGTTCTGTGTTCAGCGTAACAGTCATTCCACCAGACGTGGAACGGATAAATATGAATAAGTGTACATGAATATTTTCCTTATACAGCTTTCCAGTACTCTACACACCTTTCTGCTGCTTTTGCCAGCTCTCTGTACACCAAGTCACTACTCCAAATCATTTTTTGTTTTTTCTGCACAAAGGTTTTCGAACTCTAGATGTTGAACACAAGAGCCTTTCTACACTGGAGATCATAATCTACAGAGAGAACTCACTTCACCACATTGGCAATGCTATTTTTTATGCCTCATCAACAACACTTCCTCAGACTCTGTTATACTCTCTGAGATTCTTTAATATTTTCTCCAATTTATTCTATAAACACCACGCCTCACTTCAAAGTAGGTAGAGGAACACACAGCCAGCCCAGAACTGCCAGCTCCAAGGCCATCCACCCCAATATGAACCATCCCAAATTCGGCGGAATTTATTCATCTCAGAGGCAGTTCATGGCCTCCCAGAGATTCCTAGCTCATGCCTCCATTCTCCAGGTAAAAACTGAGATGGGGAGGGTGGGGGTGGGTAAAAAAATCCGTCCAACTTTACCTCCCATACTGGAGATTACAAGTTTCCACAGACTCTGGTGAATTACACTACTGCACGCAGTCAAAAAAAGAAACTCCCATTCACAGCACTCAGGCTGGTGGTGCTGGTGCTGACTAGGGTGACCTGATGAAAGCATCAGCAAACGGAGACCGCTGGTCTCCCAAGAACACATCCACCACCACTTTCAGCTGAAGCTCAGGTTAGCACTGCTTCGCTACGCACATCTCTGCCTGGAGTGTTAAACATAAAAGGCAACTGAAGGGAGTAGATGTTCTCACAGAGATTCAAAACAGCGAGAAATTCACTGAACAGCTCCTAATAACACATCTTTAAGACCTTCTGAAAATACCTGGCACAGACTTTAGGACCTTTTCCCAACAGAAAAACAATGCTTTAAAGACATGAAGTCATGATGATGAACATAAAGCATAAGCTCACTTTGTTCTTAGTTACCATTATTTTAGAAAATATTGTTTCCAGAAATTAAAATAAATATTTCTCTCCTGTAGGTCATTTCACAGCTTTAAGAAGGACCTTTTCTTCCTCAACAGAAACGTGCCCTGTAAAAAGCGAGTGGTATGCAGCACACCAGATCATGCCTGAGAGCATCCACCTGTCATTAGGAGTAAATATTTAATAATTTTAACAAATCATTTTCAGACACACTGTTAATATATGAGACCCTAATCTTTGAAATGGGCAACACTGCCATTTCAATAGTTGAAACAGCTACTGCTGAGCTGACAGCTATTGCTATAACCTACAAAACCCTGAATGTTGCTCTACTGTAGCATAGAATAAATCACACAATGTGATAAAATATGAAGATAAAATAAGGTGCCTGGAAAGGACTTGTGCCAACACAGCCAGCCATGCACACGGTGACCTGCATCTTGGATGATACTTGGCTACTTATCAATTTATGTGCAGTCCCCCAAAGAGCAGACATTTCATACCACAAGACCCTTTGCATTTGTCATCATTTGACACAGTTGGCAACTGCAAATATTCTTCCATTTTCTCTTGTGGGGACACTACCAACCACCAATGTGTCAATCACCCACAGCCAGAACTAAGATCAAGCAACGAATATGGGAAACACGTCGATATGAGGCTCAACAATGCCCGATTTAGACCTGAGCAGTTACAGTCAACACACCCCGTACTCATCTCCATGACACGCTTGGTCATGCTCATTGTGCATGAGTACGTGAACTTTGTGTCAGTTCCAATAAATCAAGTCTGTAATGGAGCATGGACTGCCCTACACAACAGCTAGTCTCCACTTGAAACTTCTTGCAAGCAACCTTGAGTTATTTCAAGTTGAACAGACTCACATGGACACCTCTTGCCGAGAACGATACACAGCTTCAATGCACATGGCCCAATGCTCTTGAAACAGTTTGCACTGTTCAGCCATGGACCAGAGCCTCCGCAGGGGCCCATGTTGCGTCCCCAGCATCGTGTCCCTGGCTTTTTCCAGCACTGCAACAGGCGTCTGCTTCTGAACCGCCGTCAGCAGCTCTGCCCACCTCTCCCTTCCACTCCTCTGTACTCCTCCTGCCCTTGTGAGGACCTATCCACAGTAGTAGATATTTCCTCACCTTCTGGATGTCCCAGCCTGCCTTTCCGTCTCTCAAATACATGCTCCGCATCACTCTCAGCTACCCAGGTACAACTAAATAGTATTTCTGTAATGCCAGATGACCAGCAAAAGGCTTCATGAATCAGGAAAGCAGAGGACAAGCTCAGACCTCTCGAGTAACAATAATGCCCTCAGGGGCCATGGAGACTGGAACAAGAAAGCCACCTTTGGTACAGAAAACAATTCCAGTCTCCTAAAATAAACAAAAAAGGAAAAAAAAAAGCAACAACAGAAACCACCAAACAAAAAAAAACACACAAAAAAACCAGCACACACACCTCCCTCCTGGCCATTAGGTCAGTCTGCACTAATGCTGGCCAACCTCAGCAGTTCGCCAGTGGAAGCACCTTCTGCTTACGGACTTGGAAGCAAAGACAGATTTATCCCCAGCACAGTCCAGACCCAGCAGTTCAAAGCAATTAGTCTCCGATGTGCTGCTCAGCACTGCTCCACCGCCCCGGGGAACCACGCTTTGCTGGTTAGTGGCTTTAACACCCTTCCAGTATAATGGCCATGAGGATTGCTCAGAACATACTCCGCATCCTACTATGCCAAGAAGAAAATGCCATAACTATGTTCATAAAGCACCTTCACTTCAACACATTCAAGTAAGTCTGAAACACTAACAATAGAAGTTTCTGTAAGACCCTACAAGGCAATTATGCACGGCAGCCTTACCTCCTCAGAAGACACAGGCAGGAAAAACTGTCCCGTTGAAGAC
>VUYV01000581.1:216942-228378 GCA_008711295.1 Anarhynchus alexandrinus | reverse complement strand
CAATGCCCGATTTAGACCTGAGCAGTTACAGTCAACACACCCCGTACTCATCTCCATGACACGCTTGGTCATGCTCATTGTGCATGAGTACGTGAACTTTGTGTCAGTTCCAATAAATCAAGTCTGTAATGGAGCATGGACTGCCCTACACAACAGCTAGTCTCCACTTGAAACTTCTTGCAAGCAACCTTGAGTTATTTCAAGTTGAACAGACTCACGTGGACACCTCTTGCCGAGAACGATACACAGCTTCAATGCACATGGCCCAATGCTCTTGAAACAGTTTGCACTGTTCAGCCATGGACCAGAGCCTCCGCAGGGGCCCATGTTGCGTCCCCAGCATCGTGTCCCTGGCTTTTTCCAGCACTGCAACAGGCGTCTGCTTCTGAACCGCCGTCAGCAGCTCTGCCCACCTCTCCCTTCCACTCCTCTGTACTCCTCCTGCCCTTGTGAGGACCTCAATAAGTACCTATCCACAGTAGTAGATATTTCCTCACCTTCTGGATGTCCCAGCCTGCCTTTCCGTCTCTCAAATACATGCTCCGCATCACTCTCAGCTACCCAGGTACAACTAAATAGTATTTCTGTAATGCCAGATGACCAGCAAAAGGCTTCATGAATCAGGAAAGCAGAGGACAAGCTCAGACCTCTCGAGTAACAATAATGCCCTCAGGGGCCATGGAGACTGGAACAAGAAAGCCACCTTTGGTACAGAAAACAATTCCAGTCTCCTAAAATAAACAAAAAAGGAAAAAAAAAAGCAACAACAGAAACCACCAAACAAAAAAAAACACACAAAAAAACCAGCACACACACCTCCCTCCTGGCCATTAGGTCAGTCTGCACTAATGCTGGCCAACCTCAGCAGTTCGCCAGTGGAAGCACCTTCTGCTTACGGACTTGGAAGCAAAGACAGATTTATCCCCAGCACAGTCCAGACCCAGCAGTTCAAAGCAATTAGTCTCCGATGTGCTGCTCAGCACTGCTCCACCGCCCCGGGGAACCACGCTTTGCTGGTTAGTGGCTTTAACACCCTTCCAGTATAATGGCCATGAGGATTGCTCAGAACATACTCCGCATCCTACTATGCCAAGAAGAAAATGCCATAACTATGTTCATAAAGCACCTTCACTTCAACACATTCAAGTAAGTCTGAAACACTAACAATAGAAGTTTCTGTAAGACCCTACAAGGCAATTATGCACGGCAGCCTTACCTCCTCAGAAGACACAGGCAGGAAAAACTGTCCCGTTGAAGACGATACAGGTCTCTAACAGACCTGGAAACAGACCTCAGTTTTCATAATTTGGAGTGTTTGTGATTTTTTTTTTTTTAACATTCAGACTTCTTTAAACTTATTAAAAACCCCCAAAGCAAACAAACAAAACCAAACCAAAACAAAAAATCCACCACACCACCCTGTGTAGCTGTGGCCCTGACTTTTCCATCTAGGTTATCAATTGAAGTTGAATTGGATCTTGGGTGACACCTTGAAAAAAAAATCCTTATTCAGAATTCATTAAAAGAAAACCATTCTACTTATAGAAAGATTACTTCATAAAGCCAACAGAAATACACAGCTTCAGTGTCAAAGCCTTTACCAGAAATAAGGGGAGGCTAACTGTTAAATATAGGACTAATTTTCGTTCTGCATTCTGATGCTCATCATAAAACTGTTTTACTGTCATGGGTATTTCTTGACAGTGTTTTAAATTACAGATCAACTCATGCAAAACTGGGATCTGTTAATAGCGGGTGGCCTCTCCTTTGCTTTTATGGAGTGAAAATTTTATTCTCCTTTACAAATACTGGTGATTTTGATCAAAGTCATCGTGGGACACCCGCCTCAAAGGGTGAAAGGACAGAAGCATTAAATCAATTCCCTAGGCAACCTCCCAAGCTGAGCCAGTATTGTTAAAATAATGAGTTGTGCACCACTTGATCCAAAACCACCAGCTGATCCCCATTTTTATAGACAATAGGTAGCATAAAACCAGAAAGCGTCTGCAACCAGTCAGATCATTTTTCACAAATCATGCATCTTCAACTGATAAAACATAACATTTTTTCTGTAACAGCCTACTAGCATTTTTACTAAAAAAAGCATCCTTCAAAGTTTTTTTTTTTTAAAAAGTACTGTTCTCAAACTTATTCCAGGGAGCTAACATTTAAAGACACAGACAGGTTTTCAACTGCGCGCATGCACTCTGCTGTCTCTCACCTCCCAAAAAGCCTGTATTTTCTTTCCATATACCACGGTATCTTTAATTTAGGTGTCTTGTTGCAGGGTTGAATCCCATCTACCTTTTCAGGAATGTTACATGCAGGTATTCTTCCACATTTCAGAACAACAGATGTCCAAAGTTTTCTTTTACTTCCTCTAAGTTTTGTAACTTACAGGCCAGAAGTCCCAAGGACAAGTAAATCACGAGAGTCCACTGAAAACAGGCAAACATTGTGCTTTATAACTCAGGAGTTAAAGCACACTTTAAACAAAGAGCCTATGAGTAGTTCATCAGATAAGGCTTATATCTTTCTCCCTGTAATTTAATAACACTTCTTCTAAAAACACTTTTCGGTCAACTAGAGTTGAAGTTCCCAGAATTATACAGTTGCTTGATTACAACAAAACGTGCATTGAGTATAATTCCCAGCTCATTGTACTTTTTTTTTTTTCTTGAAAAAGGCTTTATGGAGTAGATTATCAGCCCTCAAACAAGGTATTTTTAGGAAGAAGTCAAGCCAGCAAGAGGCTGGACTCTTCTCGACTCCCACCTATTTCAGCATCTTAGGGGGGGGGACGGGACGGGGACACAAAACGCGCCCCAGAAGCGTCGCCCCCCGCCGCTCTCTTGGGGCCACGTCCCCCCTCCTCGCAGCGGGGCCAGGATTTGCCGCTTGGAGCCCCATTCCGCCCGCTTTGCCCCCAGCCCAGGGCACCCCGAGGGGCTGCAGTTTTCTCCGGGTTTAGCTCAGCACCGCGCCGGGCGCTGCAACTTCTGACACGACCCCACGGGCAGAACCTCCCGCGCCACACGGCAAAAGGGGGTTCTACCCCCCAGAGAGGGACTCCGGAGCCCGGAGGGGACTCAGACCAGCCGGCACCATTCATTATTTCACCGACAGAACAAACACGGCCAAGGCAACCGCTGGAGCGGCTCCTTGTGACTCCGGCCGGCACCAGGCACTCCTCGGGGCACCGAGGAAAAGCCCTCGGTACCGGCAGCACCGCGGGCGCTGAAATTTACCTCAGAGACCCCGCGATGCTGCCGAGGGCGCCCCGGGCCCGCCCCGCCACAGGGAGCCCCCCGCGGGGGCCGCACCACAGTCGCCCCCCGGGGGTCGGGGCGTCCCGACCGGGGTTGGGGCCGTCCCGTCCGCACTCACCGCGGGTCGCCGGGCTCAACTCGGGTCGGTCCCGTCCCGCTCCGCTCCGCCACCGCCTCAACCTGCTCTCCCGTTCAAACGCACGGCGCTGCCGCCCGCCCCGCCCCGGCCCTGCCCGCCCTCCGGCTCCGAGCGCAGGGCAAACCCGGAGCGGCGCCTTGCCCGGAGCGGAGCGCCCTCCCGCCCGCCCAGCCGCAGCGGCGGCGCCTGTGGTCGGCGATCCAGCCCCGGTGTTGCGGCGGTTCGGCGCCCGCTCCCCTTCAACCTGCTCCATTGTGTGGCCGCTGCGAGGCGGCGGGGCGCCGCGCTGCCCCTCAGCGCCGCCCCACGGGGCCCTTTCCCTTCACCGTCCCGGTACGGGCACCCCCACGGCGGGACTCACAGCGCTCCCCGGGCCGGGCCGAAGCGAGCCGCCCTCCGGCGGGGAGTGAGGGCGCGGGGCGGCCCCTCAGGCGCGGCCCCTCAGGCTCACCTTCGCCCCGCCGGCGGCGGGTGCCATGGAGACGCGCGGGACGGCGGCAACCGCCACAACGGCCGCACCTGCCGCGGGCGGGGCGGGACGGCGGCGACCGCCCCTTTCCTCACAGCCCCGCGGCGGGAGCGTGAGGGACCTTCCCCCGGGGGAGGGAAATCGCCGGGTTTGACTGATTTTTGGGTTTGTTTCCCTTTAAAAACCGACGGTGAAGTTCCAGGGCTGGTTGGCCTGCCTTGGCTAACGGAACCGAGCTGCAGGGAAGCCGTAACCGCTACTCACAGGGCTCTCCGCTCGCTGGCTTTGGCCACCCGAAGTCCTGGCGTGAGGGAGTGTACCTCTAGGCTGGAGGAGGTTAACCCTAAACCCCTCTTTTTGAAGTTATAACTTTATATCTGATGGTCTGGCGGGCAACTGAGGAGCGCTTTATAGTGAACCAGCAGGTGTGAGCCCTGGCGGCCTGGGAGAGGAGGGGACATTGCACGGAGGTGACCCGATGAAGGCCGCTCTGCCGCCCCTCCTCTCCCGGGGACCCTCGTGAGCCTCTCAGGGAAGGACGCTAACAGCACCGTGCCCGCCGCTTTCGGGTGGGCTCCCAGGAAGGGCGGTAGCGTTTATGACAGCCATTTGCCTTACGTGCCGCACCAGCAATAAAAAGCCTATGCGACGCTGAAGGTATTTTTCTTAGCAGGCCATTTGGAGGCCTCTCCTTTCACTCCCTGTGATCTTTTTAAGACGTATTGCTCACATTATATTCAGAGTTGCAGGGGTGAAGGCACAAAAGCTAAACAGTTTAATTTTTGTTCTTATTCCCAATCACACAAGAACTGCATCCTCTGCTTGGAAGTACTCTCGCGTGAATTGCTGCTGTGGCTGAAGGAATGGGATAGTGCTGCTCAGAGGCAGCATGGGGGTTTTTTATATAATGGAGAAAAGTGCTTTTTTTTTTCTCCCCCTGACCTCCCAGTCAGTCCCTCAGCTCGGTTCTGCAGAGCTATTTGTTTCTACTCCTGTTACCGGTTTCTCAATAGACCGGCCTCCCACGGAGACAAGATCTGCAACCTCTCAAGCCTCCCACAGATGGAAAGCGCAGCTTTGAACTGAGTTGTCCTTTTTGGAGGGGGGAGGGTGTGCTGTTGTTGGTTGTTGTTTTTTTTTTTTTACAACAGATAAGCCCTGTAAGATAAGGAAAACAGCATTAACAAACAATTACAGGAGTCGACCCTCATGAAATCTGTTGTCACTGCAATCTCAAATCCCGCACCGCTCGGTTACTCTCTGTGCAACTAGTGTTGTCCCTTCCAGCACTGGTCCCTTACACTAAGCTGCTTCCCCGTGTTTGTATTCTGACCAAAAACTATAGTACAAGCACATCACCAAGTTTTCTTGTCATGTACAACACGTGAAAAGAGATCAGAGGCCTGAAGCCAAAGATTTTTAGATCTCCCTCTCTGTAGTTCCTTCTGAAATTATTTGTTAGACTACCTCATGGCCACAAATACAGGGAAGGCAACTTCAAAAATTTAGTTCAGACTAAGGGAAGGCTTCCTCTACATAAGTGATAAAACAGTTGACACCTTTTAAAAATCCTTCACAAGCCACAACCTAATGGAAAGGATACAACGATTTGCTGTAATTTAGAAAAATCTCTAGGTTTTTTTCTGAACTTCATTAAGGGTAAAAAGGGCTGAGACAAGACTTTGAGGGATCAAATGGTTCATATTTGCCCACACCTCACCTCTGCTACTAGAAATGTAGTATGTGGTTTCCTGAGATTTTTCTCTCAGCTTTACAGTGGATTTTTGTGATGAATCCTCCTATGACTCATTTACAACACAAAAGTGCAAAGCCCAAGTAGAATTATATTTAATTATTACAGAAAAAGAAATTATAACTGTACAATTATGCCCAGTTTGGAAAAGCTCTTTCTACTTACCAGATGTAGGCACAGCGATAATCACTCATGGGTAGTGGATTATTGCTGAGACTGAATTTGTAGTTTGGGGTTAAAAGTCAGCTTTGAGTTTTGCTTCAGAGGATGCTACGGCGGATCCCGAAAAGTCTGACTTTTATGTCCAAGTACCACAGCAGTGGCTGGCCTGGCCCTTCACTGTATGATGCATAAAACCAGATGCCTCACTTTCTTTTCTTTTCTTTTTTTTAAACAGAGAGAGATTTCCAGCTCCTGTCCAGGTCTGCCTCTGCACACAGAGCTGCTTCCCGTCCCCGACATTGGTTTCCGACACCGAGATCTGCGCTGCAGGTACTTCATGGCTGGCTTCTCACTGTGCTTTGCAAAAACCAGCCTCGCCCCTGAGAGGAGCCAGGAAGAAAAGTAATAAAGAAGCACTAACATCTATTCTTACTTGAGGAAAAGCTGCTTTTTTTTTAGGATCTCAGGATTCACAGCTTTTCCCTGAAGTCAGCAGAGGAGATGATGACATAGCAACTAACTGTCAGACAAGCAATGCTCAGCTATTAAGATTTTTTTTTGTACCCCACTCTTCTCCCTAGTATTTCATTGGCAAGGAATCACACAGAAAGAAAATCTGTAAAACACTTCACTTTAAATAAATATTTGGACTGTGGGAGGTTAAACAAGAGTCAAGTGCTTGGTATATAAAACATGTAACAATGAACATAAGAAATTCAATCTTTATTCTAACAGTATTTACAAAATAAATAATAATCCAAAATAAATAATAATCCACTTACATACTCAACAGGTGTTTCAAAAATAAAACAAGGACAAGAATTTAAGTTCTTAGCACAATATGGTCCACCTTTTCAAATTTCATGTTAAAGTTTTATTTTCATCTAATTTTAGGTATTTATAGAACCATCAGAAAAAAAAGGCATAGATTTTTCCTCTTCAAGTGAATGTCGTCTTCTAAAAATTTGGATTACTGACATATTAATTTATATTCTTTGATATACCAAGTGATTTTTTTTTCCCCCAAGAAACTCTAGTTGTTATAACCTTATGTCATATTGTTATGACTAGCTTTTTAAGATCAGCCATAACAAATTACCTTTTATATTGGTAACAATGCAATCCATTATTCAAGATGAAAGATTTTTAAAACACAAATTATACATAAAAGTAGTATAAGAATAGAACTCAAAGAAAATGCTCCTGTGTAAACACATACCACGAGCTTTGTGAAGGTCTGAAATGGAGTTTTCTAACCAAGGTGGGCTACGTAGTAATGACACGTAACAGCAAAGATTTAAGGCTGCACGTTGTGAACTAACACTCTGCACCTCTTAAAACCGGGACTGTTGACTGCTTTCCCTAGTTAGCTAACACAGCTGTGTAGGTATTTAGCAGGTGGAAAAGTGGACAACTCATTTAGGACATTGTTGTGGAAAAGTTGAGCTTCAGAACATTTCAATTTGTGGCCGCATACTACCACTAAATTTCAATCCCATCTGGGTTATAACATGGCATTAAGTAACTATGGGTTTTCTGTTCAAGACAGGGACTCTCAAAATTATGGCACTATTTTTCATCATAAACTTCTACTTTACATGAAGCACGTAACAGCGGTAACCGACATTCCTCCAAGCTGGTCTCCCTTTTTACCTTTAAATAGATCTTCTTAACCAGCTCACAAATTGTTTCAATGTCTGTACAAATTTGTTGTTGCTTATACGATCTCTAATTCTTTCAGAGTAGCTTTCTTCTCTCCATATTCCCTTGTTTTTCTTCAAGGCCTTTAACTCCGCTCGAAGCAGTCTTTTGTGAAGTTTCCAGTACAGGCGGGAATCATGGTGTAGCCCTTCAATGCGCGCTGTTCTGCCAAGCCCTTGTCTCAAGATCTCTTCATTTAAGCACACGCTGAGAAATCGACCCTATAAAAAGGCACAATAAATGTGATATTCACTTCACCTTTAAAACAGTTTTGAGGGTTTGTGTGTGTGAACTCCCTCTGAGATACAAGCTTTACTTCTGGCTAAATCTGCCCTCTGGCAGAAAGAGCTAGAAGTTAAGAGGAATCCAGCTGACTGTTAAAACATAATACTAACACATTTGTGAGTGAACATTTGATGGACTAAACATCAGCGTCATGAGAACTCCATGATATAGCCTAGCACTATCGGACAGCGAAATACACTCCCGTCATGAATCAGCCTGCAAAAATACTGGTCTTGAAATCCGATTTGCAAATACATTACAAATTCATATTAAGGCAGATAAATTACAAATAATAACATTCCCTAAATGTACTGAGATAACAGAATTGCATAAGTACAGTCAAACACAAAACTGCAGATAAAAGTCAATTTTTGTCACTATATTTACCTTATTTACTAATACAAGGCACTCGAGTGCCAAGTCCTCCCTTCCGAGAAGTTGGAACCATAGCGTTTGTTTGGGTTTTAACTCTTGCTGTAACCAGGCCATGCCGCTCGGAGCCAACTCCACCCCGGCAAGCCTCACCAGCAGCACACCTTTTGATTGCCCTGATTAGAGAGAGAGAGAACTCTGTTACCGAATGCAGCACACGAAATGTCATGCTTTGCACAGACCCTCAGCTGTTGGTAATGAATTTGTTCCCATGGACTTAGAAAAATAATCCATGATTTATTTGCAAATAAGAATTTGGTCTTATCTCTCCTTCAGTAAAAAAAATTAATTCAAGATTGCATAAGTGGTTTAAGCTAATTTGTTTTATTTTGCATACAAATGGAAAGAAGTGCTTTCATTATCAGTCATTATTATTTTATCCGAAGGGGCAGAAACACCAGGCACGAGGCATCAGCACCTGCAGGTATTCCCAGAGCCAGTGTGGAACTCACAGACTTGATGGACAATAGCTGCGAAGCCACTGTCCCCAAGAAAAGCCTTTTTGCCAGGACTGAGATGAGCTACGCAACCAAATGACCTGCCTGCGCGCTAGCTTTTGCCGCCAGAAAAATATCACAATAATGCTGCCAATTAATACAAATACTGTATTGGGAAGCTCTTTTTACATGTCTCCTCGCAGTCTTTTCTTTATTCCCCGCTTTCCCACCTGTGAAGTATGGAAAAAGGCAGAGCCAGCGCTGTAACTCAGCCCTTCCTCTGCTCTCTGTGTAGCCGCGACAACAATGCTCCGTCCCTACCCTTGTCCTTCACGTTCTTTTACTCACATTTTCTCTGTAGCGATGTAATGAAAGGAACACTAATGGGAATGTGTTCAACTTCCAGGCCTTTCTCCGTTATCTGATGTAATTTTCCCCGCAATTTCACATTCTTTTCTACAAACCCCACAGGTATATCCGAAGCACTTGTAAACTTTGTTGTCTGTTGATGGAAACAAGAGCAAGACAAAGTTTTTTTAAAAAATGTAGAGCAGTAACAATCACATTAAATCCAACTTCTTAAAATAGTTTGGCAAATGACAGATCTAATAGACAGCATGGGCAATCGTACAGATGTATATATACTTAATAGTAATCAGCTGCCAAAGCCATTATGTGCCAGCCTTTCCAGACACTTGGGGATGTTCCCTCTCTTACAGGACTTGCAATATTAGGGTTGGGCATGAAAGCAGGGTTTAGAGAAAGAAAACAAACTGACATTTTTTGAGCGGTGCATATTGAGGTTCACGAGATTCACCATGAAAAGAGCGTTTCAGGAGCGGCCTGGAACAGGGGTGAAAGGAAGCCGAGCTGTGCGAAGAACAGACACACTGCAAACAACGGCGGAGCAGGGAGGACAGGAACAACACAGACTTGGATAAGGGAGCGAAAGAGGAGAGGGACAAAAGCAGGCGTACACCTTTGAAAAGATCACAAGAAGATTAAATTTGACACCATAGCCATTGACTAATGGGAGGATTCAAAGGGACAGTCAGGTGATCGCGCAGGAAAACCGAGCGGAGCAGCAGGAAAGACTTGGCCAGCAGCGCAGGAGCGAAGCCACCACTGGTTTAGGTGTGGGGGGAGAAGGGCAGACACTGGGGCTGGAGGAGCACCCAGAACTTCAGGCACTAACATCTGGAGATCTCCGGGTAAGGAGCACTGCCCTACTTCTCTACAGCTCTGAAAAGTACCAACCTGCTCATGTGCAACCACTGGGACACAGCAGCCCTTGGGGGAACTAAAAAAACCAAAACATCACCACTAAACTCGGAGATCTTTCTACCGTATGTTATTTATTCAGTAAACCTTCCCATTTGTGCTCCATAAGGTCTCCTGCTAGGAATACAGAAACTCAGGACCTCGCGGGCAGAAAGCCTGAAGGTTTTTACAAACAGAAGTTGTTCAAGACTGATCACATTTGCACTGGAAGCTCTGACCGCCTGGTTAACCCCTTCACGAGCCCTGGGTGCGATACAAAAAAAGGCAACAAACAAACAAAACGGAAAAATGGAAAAAAAAAAAAAATCTGGCAACATTTGTAGTTCAGGCTTTCCGGTAAGATTTTAAAGTAAAAACTTTATACAAATGTTCTTTCACAGCAAACTGCATTTGGAGTTGTGCAGAGGGAAGATCAGAGTGACTATTATTTCCTAACGGGCTGGAACGTCACAGCAGAGCAGTCGCTCCCTACCTGTGTGGCCATGGCCGGAGCCAGTGGGGTAGTGCTAGCAATGCCGCAAACCGGTCGACTGAAGAAGTGAAGTAAGATTTAGGGTCATGTTTAAAAATATTCAAATAGCAGTTCTGTTCATGGATGGACAGAGAACAGATGCGAGGAAACTGCCTCTATTTCAGCTTTATTTAGACTAGAGGTACGAGACAGTTTGGCCAAGAAGGCCAATGGTCTCCTGGGGTGCACTAAAAAGAGCGTGGCTAATGGTCAAGGGAGGTCATCCTCCCCCTCTGCTCTGCCCTGGGGAGGCCACATCTGGAGCACTGTGTCCAGTTCTGGGCTCCGCGGTTCAAGAAGGACAGGGAGCTGCTGGAGAGGGTCCAGCAGAGGCTACAAAGATGCTCAGGGACTGGAGCATCTCTGCTTAGAAGTGGCTGAGAGCCCCGGGGCTGTTCAGCCCGGGGAAGAGGAGACTGAGAGGGGATCTCATCAACGCTTATCAATATCTAAAGGGGGGTGGCAAGAGGATGGGGCCAGACTCTTCTCAGTGGTGCCCGGTGACAGGACAAGGGGCAACAGGCACAACACGGGAAATTCCATCTCAACACGAGGAAAAACTTCTTCCCTGTGCTGGTGGCGGAGCGCTGGCACAGGCTGCCCAGGGAGGTGCGGAGTCTCCTTCTCTGGAGAGACCCAAACCCGCCCGGAGGCGCTCCCGTCCAACCCGCTCGGGGTGCCCCTGCTGTGGCGGCGGGGAGGGCCAGAGGACCTCGGCAGGTCGGCCTTCGCCGTAGGAGGCCCTGCGGGAAGCCGCGGCGGCGGCACCCAGGAAAACAGTACTGTAGGTTAGAACAAAACCCCCCAAAATAAAGAAGGGCGAGGAAGGCGTGCGGGCTCCGTCGGCGGACACGCGTGACGCGGGCCGAGCCCCCCCCCGTGCCCCCGCACTCACCATGCGGACGCTGCGGGCCAGCACCAGCGCCGCCGCCACCGCCAGGCCGCTGCTCAGGCTCTGCGGGCACAGGGGAGCGCGGCTCAGCCGGGCCGGGCCGGG
>VUYV01000581.1:206033-216762 GCA_008711295.1 Anarhynchus alexandrinus | reverse complement strand
TGCCCTGGGCAGGGACACCTCCCACCAGCCCAGGTTGCTCCAAGCCCCGTCCAACCTGGCCTTGAACACCTCCAGGGATGGGGCAGCCACAGCTTCTCGGGACAACCTGCGCCAGGGGCTCACCGCCCTCACAGCCAAGAAGTTCTTCCTAATATCTCATCTCAACCTCCCACTCGCTTTCTCCAGCTCCCCTTGCAATAAGAGACTCTCAAGGAAGAGATTGGGTTGCTTCTTCTTGTCTTTTTAAAAAGTTTTGGGTTTTTTATGTTAAAGATGTTCAAGTCTACAATAATTCTAATATTAAAAAAAAAATCTTTCACCTTAGAATAGGGTCAGGAGAAAAAAAAAGTAGCAAGACTAAAAGTTTACTGGTTCTTTTCAGCACTCTGCTCATCAGCTGGTAAAGCAGTAACTTTTCTGACTTGCACTACAAAATAGCAACATAGATTAAAAAACCTAATCCATCAGTTGTTTCTCCAGTTTGAAAGAGGAAACAGTTACTTAATTTAGGTCACATTTCATACATATTACTACTGATTTGGAGTGTACATTTAAGTTTGATTTTGCCGAGTTCATGTAACGTACCAATAAGCAATTCTCAATCCATCTGTATTAACAACAAGTTTCACTGGCACCTTCAGAAACAGTGAAACAAAATTGCAAAGCAAAAGCAAACCCTAAAACTATGAATTTAATTTCCATATTCTGCAGATGAGAAGCTTTTCCTCAAAGTCAGAAAAATTGAGGAAAAAAAAGAATCTCTAGGTATGGAGAAGATGTGATTAAAGCAAGTGGCCCATTGTTCCAGTAAAGACACAGAACTGAAGTGCCGCGTACGCAGTGAATCCAGTGGAGATGATCTGCCTGGGACTGAAAGATCCACCCACCTTCGACTACAAACCTCTGAAATATTCTCGTATTCTTTGTGCTTATGCAGAGGTGAAATTGGAAGACTTTTAGTTTGGGGAGTAAACCCAATGTCCTTTCCTTTAGTGTGGCTGATTTTGCTGTACTTGAAACAAACAGCGAGAACGTGCTGTGGGTGGCCCAGAGCTCACAGCCGGGGGAGATCTCCAGCTCAGGGCTCGGCTTTCCACCCACCGCCAGGGTGTCCCTCCGAGGAGGGAGAGGGGAAGAGACGGAGGAACGGGCTTCAGTGCCCAAGGAAGCACTTGGTCACACTGTCCTCTTCTGGACACTTTTTTACTCCTCCTTATTTCACACAGACACTTTGTACACAGCCACATCCCCTCCCGTCGCTCAAAAGTTGGTATTGATTTACTTTTTTCCTAAAACATACAGCAACAAAAGAGCCACAACCCCTTCCGGCAGTTTGGAACACAAAGCTGAGGAGGCAATACTTCAAATATTGACAAGGCAAGAAACACAGAATGGAAATCATGTACCTTTCAAAGGTATTTTTAATAGTTTTCTTTTTTAATAACGATGTACCATATACATCCAACAATATCCAAGTGCCGTCTCTCTAGGCGTACAGTGTGCTTGCCGTACATCACTAAGGCACTCAGGAGGGAAGTCATTTTTGACAAATGCAACGGGAATGTTTCCACTACACAGCATCAGTGATAAGTTTCTGTAGCAGCTCTACCACAGGATTTAGCTTGTTTGATTTACGGGACAGCAAGTCGTTCACCAACTCACTGGGAATTTGGCAAGTTTGTCATCACCAAATCACTTCCAAAGGCACTGATCATCTTTCCTTACCCCGAGCTGGGAACAGTCACATTTTTTTCCCCACTGATCTTGTATCTTACTGTTCAAATTTTAGTGACGTGGAGGAACCGACACTATCAATTCATTCCCTCAAAATACCAATCGCCTTCCGGAGGCCTGCGTGCCCTCTCCTTTTGAAAGCTGTCTGTGTGCGCTAGCTGCTGCTCTCTCCAGTTTACACCTTCGGGACTCGAGGCCTAGAGTATTGTGCGTTACTCAAGTCCTACCTTCCAGCAATGTTTTTGTCAAGAAAGTACCTTGAACGTAAATCAAAATGCTTTGAAACAGCGGAAATAAATTAAACAAATGTAATTTGTTTATAAAAATATTTTCTTATAAATCTTTAAAGCTTATAAAAGCCAGAAAATACATTTAAAAGAATCTCTGAAACGTTTCATCCTTTGAGATGTGGTTACAGTTCAGAAAGTGAGAAGAGACAAAGCCCACTGACATTTTACATTTATCTTCCCACGAGGAATTCCATAGTACAACACGCTTAACCTACAAGTCAAAACGCCTTTGACATCCTTCCCCGGGCCAACTCCCCGTGTCAGACCGTTTCTGTTTGAAAATAAAGAGCTGGAACTTAGCTGACAACGCTGCTGTTTCGACAGACATGGCACAATTAGCTTTTCCATAGTTGCGATATGGAAATCCAGACGCTGGCGACACCAGCGGCCATGGCTCTGAAGCTGGAGCTCGGGGATAGGTATGTAGTACATAGGTGCTGTTTTTTAACGATTACTTTCTGAACTTACATTTTGATATTGGGAGGGCGAGTGGTATCACATACAAACATACCACTGTCTCAGCCACCCATTTTTTCAGTGATGTGGCCTTTAAAAATACCTATATTCCTGTTCATTGATTATGGGATATGTCCTTGTAGTAAAACTAAAATGACCTTGCTAGTCCATCCAATATTTAAACTGCATCAATTGGTCCTCTTGCACTTCCACGAAGACTGTCCTTCGTCCTGCAGCTTTTTAAATTTTGGCCCAAGCAGGAACCACCAGCCAAATCCCAGAATGACACAGATGACAGACTCCACGTAGTAACCGTCCAAGGTAGTAACACAGGAACCGCCAGCTTTTGTGCAGAGCTGAAAGACAGAAGCAGAAGTTGATGCATGAAGTGTTCTCTGGGAGATACAGAAACACAGACTTTGAGTAAGTAGGCATTAAATATCTACTGTTTTTTTTACTTGCTCTTGGTTATGACTAAATGTATTTGTTTAATCTTCCTTGTTTCTTATGGAGCTAGTAAGAGAGGCTTTCAAGTGTACCATTGGTATGAAAAGTAACAAAACTGTTATAAAACATTTGGTAAATGGAGCGTATTGGCCCAGGGGGCTAACTCTAGCAAACAGAAGCTGCCCAGCTGTCTCAGCCTGGCCTGGAGGTGCAAGCACTGCTCTTAATCCCATGAAAATTTTTCTTCCTCCCCCCAGCCATCCAAATGGCTTCTTTAGAAATCACACCCTTGCATCTCACCACACTGAATCTGCAAATGCACAGTACAAAGTGCTGCGCATTTCTGGGAAAAACATGCCCAGGATGTTTTTTAATTGCAGAACTGGAAGACAAAACCTCCAGCATTTAAAGGGTACGCGTATAGCTCACGATGGTTTCTGCTATTGCTCAGATTTCAATACTGCTATAATCCCAAGATAAATCAACCCTCTGAGTTGAGGTTCTGCCAGCATTTCCATTATTCTGAGACATGTCAAGATCAGATTAGGAATAAGAAGGGAGTGGTGGTAGAACATTACCAGCTGGGAGGATACAAAAAAGATCAGAGGAGTGAGGTGAAGGAGGAAGGACTTAAGTTCAGCAGAGGCCCAGGCACAGGGAACCCCATCAGCGGCAAGCCAATGACAGGCAGAAAAAGCACACATTCAGCGGAAGCAGTTTCTCCTCTGTAACTAGTAAGAAGCGCAACTCAAGTTCAAACAAGCCACGTTTGACTCCTAGAACACTTTGTTTATTTAGAGAACCTCCACATCCCAAAGACTCCTGGCATTCAAGAGTGAAATAAATCTCAGTCATGGGTATGGAATAAAAATCCCCCAAACCCCTAAAACATTTCCACCCTTCCAAACAGTCACGTTACAATTTCTCATTTGCTCATGAGGAGGTGAATTTGAAACCTTGCTTTCCAGGCAGTTTTGCATCCCGTTGTTTGATCTGTGTACAGCAGCACAGCATGTTCTTTGTTCTCTTCCACAGGGCTGCCCAGAGCTGGGAAGGCAGCCAGTGACACCGCTCAATTTCACGTGGAAAGAGAAGATCAAAGACAAGAGAGCAAAGTAACATCACGGGAGAAGGTATCAGGGTATCCAGATAGGAAGCCTCCAGAAAGACAAAAGGAACAAAAACCTACCACAAAACTCAGGGGACTTGGGGGACAGCCAGCCTGCCAAGAACAGAGCGCCTAATTACACAACTCTGAACTTCGCAAGGTTTACTCTCAAAAATGTAACTACAGCTTCCTTGTACCGCAGCGAATGCGGCACCAATCTAATGCTTCTACCACCAGCTTTTCATCCCAGCCCAGAACGAAACGGACAACTACGCTGCAGCTGCCAATCTTTGGTAAGCTGTTAGTTATTAAGAGCGTACAGATAAAAACAGACTTAATTTTATCAGACAGAAAAATTAGCTCAATCAGTGGGAATTTTTAAGCATAAGCTGTGCACTACGAAGGTTTCCAAAGGTGAAAAAATACTGAGAAGCAATTTAACTGAGAAATGATTGAACAGAGACCTTCACAGCCTCCAAAACTTACTTCTGCAGCAACTGTAGTTCCACAGGACTGTTCCTGGGCTCCTGCACACTCTTTCACCGTCAGTGGGTCCACGAGCCAGAGTGCAACGGTGGAAGGCCAGTTCCCTCCCAGATTCGACACAGTATTTAGGAGTGTCATGTAGGTCCCTCCAATCAGCGGGTCGCTGACTTTGGCGTTGAAAGCCATTATTGCAACATACATGCTATACAGTGTGATCTATAGAAGAGGTAAGAAAACAGTGAGGTCTCCCCAGTTACGGTCAATGACAACTAAAAACCCTAACACAAAAACTGTTTTAAGAGATTACTTGAAGTTAGCAACATTGACTGGAAAATAATCCCAACACCTTAAAATTGCACAAGAGAGAAATTCTGCACTTGGTCTCTCTTCTTATACCAAGGAGTAGCCTTGCCACTTGTCTCAAGTCATGCCGACATAGACCCAGCCTCACATGCATCAGAATGACTCAGGTTATCAAACTGAAGCATGAGACGACCAGCTAACATAACCCTTTTGCATTTATAAAAATAACCCTTTTGCATTTAAAAATCAACTCTCAAGGCATTGCATACGTTTTAGTTCTGATCCAAAGCCCAGTCTGTATCAGGCGTTTGTTTTCCAGGCCTTTGGATCAGATCCATTATGATGTTACTTCAAAATCACTAATGCAGTTTCTCTAGGACCAGGATCACATAACTTTACGGATCTGCACAATAAGCACAATCATCAATCATCACGCCTAACACTCAGTCAGAATGCTGGGATTTCTCCAGCTCCACCATGCTCTTGAGCTTCAGTTTTTTTGGGGGAGTGGGAATCTGCGAAACAAAAGCAGATCTGATCAACTACAGGTAACTTCATAGATGATGTCCAATGGAGCACACGGAAGAAGGAGAAATGATATTGGCAAGAGTATCAAAACTAAATACAGCCATACAGCACAACAGGTCAGACTTCAAGGAATTCTGGTGTAACTAAGGACAAAACCAGATAACAGCATGAAACACCCTCCTGGCCCCCTCCCCTTCCCACAGACAGTGTACATTACCTGATGTAAAGCATAACTCAACAATACTACAACATAGTAGTAGACAGGAAATCCTCCTTCATGTTTTACTGTAGGAGTCCACCATACCAAAAAAGCAAATTCCAGACCAAGCAGTAATCTGGAGGAATAAGAAAGACAAGTCGTAATTCAAGTAATTCTCCTCCCCATGTGTTTCCTTGATACAAAGCAACTATCGAATACTTATACATACAGAATACATTAAAATAGCTTATATCTAAACAGTTAAAGCTATTTCTATCTTAGGTAGAATTAGATATTATTCTCCCCTGCCCCTTCACACAGAAATTTATTTTTTTGTAGAAAGCAACACACAAGATACCTAACCAAATTCTACTGGAGCAAAACTTACTCTTTTCTTTGACAAAAACATACATCGCTGCATAAGAACATGTTAAAATAACAGTTACCTGTTACAGACATGTTACATGACTTTCTGAGTAACAGCATTCAGTAATTTGCCGGATTCACTGGTTTTAGAATTCCATAAGCAAACCCCTATGAAAAACACTTAACACAGAGACAAAACGTCTCCTTGTCTGTATCAGCCTAATTCAGCTTCTCTCGCTCTCAGTTACCTTACTGCGGTAACTGCGCCACCCAGCACACGCACCAACTCACCCGTCAATGCCTTCTGCCACTCCGGCACTGGGCAGCACACGTAATTTCACAGATACAGTCCCGGATCTCGTCAGAATGGATAAGGAACTCATGAATAAGGAACAACTGACACTGAACAAGAGCAGGAGAGTACTGCTCTAACGCTGTCGCATGCGCATCTTAAAAACACCTCATGTTCCACTTTCTTACATGTGTTACTACATGAACCAAGGCACAAGACACAGAGTTCTCCTCACTCTGAGAATTCTGGCATACTTTCCTGTACCTGGAAGTTCAAGAGTTACACAAAAAATCCTATACTTGATCTGAATACACAAATTACTACGTTCCTGTCAAACAAGATTCATTTGTTTTTACCTGAAAGGCATAGCTTTGTAAAACGTGTTCAGTGGCTGGGGGCCTGCTGTGTATTTGCTGATAATCAG
Organism: Anarhynchus alexandrinus; assembly: GCA_008711295.1. NCBI lineage: Eukaryota > Metazoa > Chordata > Aves > Charadriiformes > Charadriidae > Anarhynchus > Anarhynchus alexandrinus. The sequence goes on along the minus strand of VUYV01000581.1, from coordinate 210,129 downwards.
CGGCAATATTATCTGTAAAGGAACCATTGGAACCGCTAGCAGAGCTAAGTGCTCTTTCGGGACTCCCTCTTCCACCAGCTTGAGTCCTGTTACAGCATCTGCTGCCGAAAAGCCAACCTGCAATACAAGTTAGAGAAAATAAACCGAGGAAAGCAGTGACAGTTTGGCTAGAAATTCAGTTTACTCGCTATTAAGTAAATTGAGAAATGCGACAGAGTACAGTTCACTTCTGTATCTCATTTGATTTCCAAATCTGTTCTGAAACATGTTCTACGCTTGCATACTCTTCTTGTCATCAGTGCCAAAACTATACCAAGAATATTAAACATAGCAATGCTATTCGCGCCTGTGCCTTAATTGCTGTCGGTGTCCACGGTGGCCAACAGGAAGCGGTGGAACCCTAGGTTGTACAGAGTTGCAGATTCTGGCTACGATATTTAGGTTAAAAGAAACATTTTTCTGTGCTTTTAACTGATGACTACACAAACAACCTGTTTAAAAATGTTTAAAAACAAATTACTTCAATACTAGATTGCAATCAAACTTCTCTTTAATGCTTGTGTAAACACTTAGAAAAGTTCAAATGTTCTCTGTTGTACAGCCCTGCTTACAACGATGACATAAACAGTTCTGTTTCAAATTTCACGTGAAAATTCAGAACTCTGATGACAACCACCAGCCAAACTAAGAAATAAGTTACATGGCAGGGACTCAGCAACCCTTCAGACTCCGATATCATCAGCATCTAACAATTCATATATGTATTTACTCACTTTTGCTGTGAGAATCAAGAGACAGAAAGTAAGAACTGCTGGCATCTTGATTATTGAGAATAGCAGCCTGTATGTATCAGTGATGCCTTTTGTTTCTTCTTTTGTTGGTGTTAGTTCCTTGTTTTCTTTTTTCAAAAGGGCAACCAGTGTAGTGGTAATTAAAAAGACAGCTCCCCAGAAAAACAGGAAATCTGGAGGGGAAAATAAAATAAAATAAAAAATCTTTCCAGCAGCCATCATTAACACTTCATTAGCAATTCACTGAGTATCTAAAATGTAGTTATTTTCAAAAAATATAAGCCTAATAATCAAAACTTGACTAAAAACATAACTCCTTGACCCTCCTAAGACAAGCAACAAAAGCAAACCCCGAACACACAGCTACACACAGCACCTGCACAGCTCAGCCTGGCCCTCACGCTATAACCACCTTTGCTTGAGATCCGAGACAGAAGAGCAGCAGCAAACCGGGTCACTGCCCTGGTGGTGTGTGTACCGCTGCCGCAGCCCCCACGGCGCAGCAGAGACAGAAATAAAACAATGGAAGTGTTGAAGGATTACACATACAGTCACCAAAAGCTGATCAAGGAGGGAAAAACACATTAAATAGTTACAAGACGGGGAAAAACTTCAGAGGCAGAAGTCATTCACACCTCTCCAGTTGGTTTACTGGGCAGTCACGTAACTATTCTGTGCCTCAATTCTATACTCCCTACATAACATCTATCTGAAGGAAACAAAGATGTGTACTCATGAGTGTAAAGATGGCCCGATGAAAGTCCTTACGCAGCCATCAAGTAAAGAGTCACTAAAATATGTCTGGTTTAAGTAGCTATTATACTTGCTAACCCTTAAGAGCTCTATTTTAAGCAGATATAATATTTGCTAAATTGAGGATCTGAAGACAGCAATAGTAAAACCACACCAATATTTCATGGCAAGTACTTTTTGAGTGAGTGAATGGATTAATCTAAGTTAGTCCTATCCTCTACCTTTATGAAAGAGGCAAGAAAGAACTCGTTAACATGCAGAGGGTAAGACAGAAGTAGCCTTTTATCTTCCTGGTCACGGGCAACTCCAGGAGCCTCACGGTGACTTGAAAGTAAGCAGCAAGGGCTGGTGAAAGGGCAAAGAGTGCAAAGGTTTAGTCAATTATTAGCTGCTTCTTATGCGCGGGAAGAGAACAAGCACAACACGCATGGAAGAAAACACAAAAAGACTACTGTAGCTACATCCTAGCACTTGCAGTGTAAAAGGAAAAAAAGGCATTTCAAACCATTTTCTGCTGCTTCCAAAACGGCTACTTTTTCCTGTTCTAAAGATCTCATAACCAATGAACCGATACTGTCAGATTGCTCTCTTCTCTGTTGAAAAAGGTACCCCGAATATTACATTTTTAAGTAAAAGATGAATTTTCAGAGAGTCATGCTAACCACAGCTACTGTCTACAGAAGACATACAGCAGTGGTACTCTAATAATAGCACAAAGCATTATCACCGCAGTGAGAGACCTAGAGCGCGAGGACAGGAATAGAAATAGCTTTGAGCATCATTGCATGAATACTCCTGATCAGGTCAACCCCGTCAGCCGCAATACAGCAACGGCTGGATTAGCAAAATAAAAAAGCAGCCACCACCAGGCTACAGGCAAAAGGACTTTAAATTATAGTTTACACAAGAAATTTCTAGCATAAAGTTTCTGGTGCCACCAGTGCTGCCTGGCCCCATCCCCATTTTGTCTCTGCCTCTATACTATTACGAGCAAAATAAACTATTGTGTTGGGGCAAAGCAAACTTTTGAGTGAGCTCAGGGTCAGTCCAGGCTGTTCAGCCTGGAGAAGAGAAGGCTCCGGGGAGACCTTATTGCGGCCTTCCAGTCCCTAAAGGGGCTACAGGAGAGCTGGGGAAGGACTTTTTACTGGGGCATGGAGTGATAGGACGAAGGGTTTTAAACTGGAAGAGGGCAGGTTTAGATTGAACATTAGGAAGAAGTTTTTCCCTGTGAGGGTGGTGAGGCACTGTCCCAGGTTGCCCAGAGAGGTTGTTGAGGCCCCATCCCTGGAGGTGTTCAAGGCCAGGCTGGAGGTGGCCTTGGGCAGCCTGGTCTGGTGGGAGGTGTCCCTGCCTATGGCAGGGGGGTTGGAACTCGATGATCTTCAAGGTCCCTTCCAACCTAAACCATTCTATGAAAATAACCATCAACGAGGTGTGTGTGGGCAGACAGGTGTTTCATCACAACAGCTTTAAGTAATTCTACAGCTACAGATTTCTTCCCAGGAAAGCTTGGGCTGCCTTGAAGGGGCACCTTCTTCCTGCACTCGCGCTTTACCTCTCTTCCTTCACGCTGGGACAGGATGTGACTGCACAGCAAACAGCTAATGCTGCTGCTTCTCCACAACTTGAAGTTGACTTGGGATCATGAAGTGTTGACTCATTCTTTCCCTAGCATCAGCACTCAGCCTACGCCAGAAGCGTTCAGGGATCTGAACTGGCAGAAAACTATTCACATTTCCAAACTGTTTTCTGCTGCTTTAACTGGCCCATCACGAGCCCTGTTACAACCAGTGCTAGGACCAGAGAGCTGCTCTCCTCGTTTCAGTGAGCTGGTTTACAGCACTGCTCTACAGCTGCTTCAGGAGAAATGTGGACACAGCAAATTGTGGCATAGTCACATGAACAAGGGAACAGAAATTTCTTGCAGTCAGTTTTACAACCCAAAAAACCATTTCCTGCAACAATAGTGTCAGAGCTATTTGCTTTTCTTACTCCACCCAGCTTAGTACTCCAGGACAAGTTAAACAGGTTGCATTGGTGTTTTTTGTTTTGGGGATAATTCCCCCCCTTGCAATAGTAACAAATCCATTTATACACACAGCACTGAGAAAAAAAAACCAAGACAACAAAAAACCTGGACAGTGGAGTTAAGTCTAGACAAACCAAGCTCTCTGAACTACACTAGCGATTCGCTGGTTGCATCAGCAGTAAGAGACGTCCGCCGCCGGAGCAAGAGGGAAGAGACACACCAGCACTTATGAACTACACACTAAGGGGAAACAAAGGAAAGCAATAAACCAGCGGGGTTACTTTGAGGACTACTCTATGCTTGTTGGCATATAGACCAGATATAGGCTCATCAACAAGAACGAAACACGAAGACTAGTTAGCAATTGCGATAGCTGCACAGACAAAATAATTACAGCAGTCTTGGAAACTGATATCCTGATTTATCAATGAGATAGGGACAGGATAGAAAGCGAAAACTAGCCTGCGAGCAACAATTCCACTCAGCTTTGGCATACCTTTTCTCTTACATGATACAGGCA
>VUYV01000581.1:140228-203918 GCA_008711295.1 Anarhynchus alexandrinus | reverse complement strand
TCGCGGCGTGGCCCAGCCCGCCGGGCCGGGGCTGCTCGGGGCCCTGCGCTGCCTCCGGCGCGAAACCGAAACGGCGGTTCGGCCGGCGCCTTCCCTAGCAGCTGCCCCCCTTCTTTTGTTTTGGCCTTACGTCCTAAAACGAACGGCAGCTCCTTCAGCCGACTGGGGTTTGCTTACCTGCCGCGGGTGTGCCCGCGCAGGGCCCCGCTGCCCCCGTCCCGGTGACCCCCGGGACCGCGCTGCCCCCTCCGCATCGCCCCGGCTCCCCTTTGCGGCGACGGTGGCAACAGCGCGGTGTGTCAGCGTCGCTCTCGCACGTTGGGGTGACAAAATGACTGGGGAGCCTTAACGAAGATGAAATTTTTCCTTGATAGTGCAACTTGGGAACCAAAAGCCTGCAAGCTGCCTCAAGCCGCTTCTGGAGTAGGATAAAAGCCTTGTTCTGGACCTTTTGTCTGGTTTGCAAGAAAACGTGACTCTTGAGGGGGGTTTTTTAAGCTCTTAGTTGGTCCCTACTTAAGTTTTCTGACAGGCTTTTCGCTGACCGTCGACGCCGTCTCCTTTCCTGGCCGGGGTGGCTCCTGAGGGCTCCTCTTCTGTGGGGTGCTGGCACCCACAGCTACCTCTGCGCTGCGAAGCTCGTCCTCCGCCAGCCCTGCGCTCGCAGGAAGCGGGTAACGAGAGCTAACGAGAGCAGTTTCCGCAGGGGGCCAGGTCCCAGCAGCCGTTGGAAATCTGCGTGCCACTTATGTAAATAAAAGTTTGTCTGAGATGACGGGTCGGGGGCTCTTGTAGAAGTCTCGGGGATTGCCCGAGTTTGGAGGAGTCACTTTCCTGTTATACTTTGAAAAAATATGAGTTAGTGTTCTTATTCCTGCTTAATTTTAATACCACAGGGAAACAATTAAACTCTTGTAAAACCTGTGCTGGCTTGAAAGTGCCAGATCAAGGCTCCTGGTTTAGGCTTGTCTGAAGTTCTTAGTGTGGGTGAAAGCTCAGGGCTGAGGGCTCGGACGGAGGGGCCGCTGCTGCTGCAGACCGGGCTCTGCCAGGTGCCTCTCGGTACTCCCGAACATGACTGTTCTGTATGGTAATGCGGTTTATAAATTGCATTAATGAAACTCCTGTGAGCATGTGGGAGTGTGGAATGCTGAAAAATTCCCTGATTCTGCAGAAACGGGCTATTACAAACCTGCAAAACTTAGTTTGAAGCCCTAGGCAGATACACTGGGGAGTACGATACGCGGTGTCCTTAGCTGGAAACGCAAGCCTGATGGCAGGTCTCCTACCACAGCTCGTTACAGAACTGATAATTACTTGTTTTGACACAAAAAACCCAGGATCAATGGAAGCTTTTTTTTCTTACAGTGTTACTAAGTGGTAGAGCTGAAACAATGGAGTGAGGCTGAACCTTGTGGTGCAGTTGGAGGTGGTGATATGGTTTGGGTGACAGTCAGCACCTCGGTTCCAGGTCTTGGGTCTGTGAAAGGGAAATGGCAGTCTGGAGATACAGCGTTTTGCTGGTGTAATCTGGTTATTTTTTCATCGGTTGCAGAGAAGAGTAGGAATCCTTCAGATATGATGTGGTTTTCAGGGTGACTTGTGATTTAAATTAGCTGAACATAGACTTTTTTCCTCCATTTTTTTCTCTTGGTGTACACAAGTTCCATTTTGGTTTTAGTCCCTCTCTCGGGACATCAGGCTGGTGTCTGCTCTGCCCCAACGCCTGAACCGCCGTGGGCAGCTGTCAAACCAGCTTTGACAGGAGTTCTCAAAAATAGCAAGTTCTTCAGATTTTTGTGAAAATAGACCAGGAGAAGACAAGGAACTCTAGTTCTACCCCTGCTGAGGGGAAGAAGAGCTTTTATTAGAAACTGGAGAGTCCCCAGTAGGAAGAGGTGCTGGCTCCATACAGCCTGTCCCTGCAGGAGCTGGGCTGTCTGATATCCCCTTCATCTTTCTCCTGGCACGTGTACGGCATACAAACGCATGAGCTAAACTGCCATGTTGGCTGCACATTAGCAGCATCTGTTCCTTTTTTGATTTTATTAAATTAAGTTTCCCTCGTTAAATTTGTGTTCAAAATCTCTAGCCTTGGAACTCTGCCTTTAAATAAATAAAGCCAGATCCTGTACTGACTTACCACCTTTCTCCTTCCTCTTTTTCCACGTGATTTACAGTAGTGTTTCTACTCAGAAACTCTACTCTACTCCCTCAGAGCTGAACCTCCTCACAGTTCTACTTTAGCTCAAAAGTGAAGTGCAGAAACTCCTCTGGTGCAGTCCGGGTGGTGATACACACGGGGGATGTGCTCCCCACGTGCTGGAGATGTGCTGCAGGGTTGCCTACAGGAGAAACGGACAGCGGGCAGTACCCTGTGTAGTGCTGGGAGAAAATGATTTCAGCCTGTAGTTTACTCTAAGCCCACATCTAAGGGAGCATCGAGTTATTAGGCCACCAATTGAATGATTTTTTTTCTGGTGAGGTGCACGTTGCCTTGCTCATCTTACATGTTCTCCCTACGGAGATCTGTGTTGCTCGAGGGATGCAGTGCTCATACTGGATTGTAGCCCAAATGCCCTTAGCATCATCTGAGGAAGAACCTTGTGAGCTATGATTAGACGCTGGCTTTTGAGATTTTGGGAGGGTATCGATGGACTCCCAGCGAAACTCGGGCAGTGAGCTATTACTTGAAACCCCAAACAGCCATCTTTCAGGGCCACATAAACCCTTAAGAAGTAATTCTAATGTTGATGCAGTTGTCTGTGAAAGCGTTCCTCCACTAGTTGTGCAAAACGACGCTGTGCTTCGTGAGAGTGAAGAAGCGGACGGCTCAGCGCCGGGGCCGGCCAGGTCGGGAGCCGAGTGCTGGCGCCCGGGTGACTGCAGTGCAGAGGCTGGTCCGGTTCGTGCCCGAGTTGGAAGGGTACGTGTCACTGTCCTGCTTTTGCAGGAGAACCGAGGAAGGTGCAGGTTCGTTTGAGATACAGACCTACTTATGCTGCCTTATGCAACGTGTCTCTAACTACTCCTACTGTAGCTTTGAGCCCGCTCTGTTTTCAGGCACGTCTCCCCCACAGCTAACTACACCTGCCTGCTCAGAGCAGCTCGGTGCCCTCAGGGCAGGGTGCTGAAAACCAGATTTATGTACCAGCTCGGCCGTTGGTCCAGCTGAGCTGCCGCCAACAATAATGCGGGTTTAGCCTTTTTTTTGTTGTAAAATGTCAATGCTGCCTTCATGGAGTTGTACAAATACTTTCTTCGTGCTGGTTCTGCAGGTTCGTAGGGGTGGTCGGCAGGTTGGGACGGTCCGGTGGGTGCGATGTGTGTGGGCAGCAGTGCTGGCCGGTGGGAGCCGTCCGTGCTGGCTGTGCACCCCTGGCTTGCCGGGGCTCCGGAGGGGACCGCTTACATCCCACCCTGGTCTCTTGCAGGTGGAAGTGGACAATCTCAGACATTAAGCCGAGAGGGCTGCAGAGCTCTGTCCCTTCGTGGTACAAGCTACAGCACATGCTCTGAAACAAATAAAGACTTTTAATAAGAAAGAGCACCGCAAGGAATAGTGTTTGCCACGAGATGGGATCAGGGAAGAATAAGGATGTTGGTCTTTCTTGCAAAAACTGCTGATTTAGCTATTGCTAGGTGAAAATGCCTGGAATTACTCTAAAAGTCATTCCCTCCCTTCCACTGGAAAGGAAGACAGTTGTGGTGACCTCTGTCTGACCAGGGGGTTTGAAGGGGCGTTTGCCGCTGAACTCTGCTCTCCTCCAACACGTGCCCTTTTTGTTGTGTAACCCAAGACTAAAAAAGTCATTAAGAGCTCCCCATCAGGCACACTCGGCTACCAGCTGAAGGAAGGGAAATTAAATAACTGACTCGAACCTGGATTTAGGCTTTTGAGGGATTTAGCACTATTTTTTCTGCTTATGTCCTTCAATTTAGATAAAACCTTTTCCAGCTAGTGCAGACTTTGGAAGTTTCCAGCGTGCTTGCCTTCCACGGCTGATTTGAAGACCGTTATCTGAGGTGTCTCATGGTAGCTGAGGAAGAAAGCTCAAAGGCAGCCTTCCTTGTGTATTTGTTGGGGAGAATGTGTCCCAGCAGGATAATGCTCTCCTCCAGAATGACCTGTGGTTGATGCGGGGGTGATTATCTGACCCGCATGGTGTGCTGCAGGCTGCCCCAGCTTCCTTCGGAGCCCGGGCGGCGGCGGGGGGGACCTCCCGTGAGCCCTGGGCCGAAGGCTGCGTTGTCCGGTACAAACACGCAGAACAACTCTAACGTGCCATAATTAAAACTTAAAATGGTCTTAAGCTTCAAGATGTCTTTTGAGGCAGTGTTTGCCGAGGTAAAACCTTTCCGTGTTTTTCCTTCATCAAATTACATTGGCAAGGAAACAGTGTAAGCTTTAAGTTAAGGAAAAAACACCCCTGAAGTAAGTAATTTCTTAAAGCGGCAGAATTTTTTCTGTGTTAATTTCTTGGTGTCTTACAGTGTGCTTGAGTTCACATTCTTCCTTGAAGATCCTCTGTTAAGGACACTTCCATGGAATAGCTGCCTCTTTTCACAATTTTTTTTTTTGGGGGGAAAAAAAAAACAACCCCAAACTTGTCCTTGTGTTGTCGAGCCCTCTTTCAGATTTAGCTGCCGTTGGCCAGTCAATTCAACTGTGATGGGGTCAAAGAGAACCATTGCTTTGTTCCGATGTGCAATCTGCTTGAATGCTGCAGTCAAAAGTTGAGTTGTTTTTTTTTTTTAAAAAAAATCATTTTAGCAGAGACATTTGTTCTCAATTTCTCCTTTTTATTGTCTCCAGGAGGTAATGTCAAGTGAAAGTTCAGTGTATGAAGCAGTGTGATGGGGAAAAACATTTTTCTTCTGACTTTGCACTGTCCTGTTTTGCTCGAGAAAAGGGCACATGGTCTTAATTATCATAGGGTGTGCTGGGTTTTGTATGGAGCTGTAAAATGGAAAAAGCTGGCGAGGCTGTAGTGGTGAATGGGGCATGTGACTTCTTATTTATGGAAAGCTCTGCCTTCGTTAGCTTATTCACCTTTTACTTTTCCCTGATTTGTACCATGTGTGGTTTTGGGGATGGGGATGTCACGTTTGTATGGCTGCTTGGGAGGGATGTGCCATGTTAATGCATAGCGCCTTTATCTTGCCAGTGTATCTACTGGTCCTTATAAACTTGAGGATTTTTTCATTTAGAAGTTTCTCTGCTAGCCTTTATCATTTTAATCATAAATTAACATACAGGCAACCGTAGCGAGCTTTGCAGATGTTGGTTGTTTAAGAGCTCTGGCTTAAAGCCTGCGGTCTGCAGTGTGTCACTGTAAAGCGCTGACGTGAGTGATGTTCGCAGCCGGAGAACGCCGGAGGAGACCTCAAGGATGGGCAGCACCACTACGAGGGAGCCGTCGTCATACTCGATGCCGGAGCGCAGTACGGGAAAGTCATAGATCGGCGGGTGCGCGAGCTGTTCGTCCAGTCCGAGATCTTCCCGTTGGAAACGCCGGCCTTTGCGATCAGAGAACAAGGGTTTCGGTAGGTGGTTGCCCGCGATGCCTCTGCCTCTGTGTTCTGCCTCTTCTCTCTTTTCTGCCTATCGGTGTCCGGGGGTGTTGGCAGCGGTGGTGATGACCTGGGTTTTTACATGCAATACCTCGTTGTAATGACGTGAGGGATCGCATCTTTAGCTTATCCGCAGAAACAGCTGAGTCTTGCTGGGAAAACTTGTGCAGCAGTATAGATTTTGTATGTTTGCTTCTTAATGCCTTAATGTCATTTTAATCATTTCTGTTTGTAGGTGTAATTTAAGAGGTTGCGTTTTAAATATGTCTGCAAAAATTTAGGTGATCTTGTGGTTTTACCTGTTAAACCAGGGTAGCTATTGATCAAGAAAACAAGTTTTGTGAGTTTCTAAAAATGACTTTCTTAGTTTAATTTAAAAAAACCCCAAAACTTGAATACTGAAGATATCGTGGTAAGTCATGGCAAACTGTTTCTGGGAAGCAACTTAAAAAAACCAACTGAAACTACCACTCGTTGCAGCAAGAAAAGGTCTCACAATTATTTAGTACTTTGTACATTTCTTTTTCTTGTTTTATTAGGCTTAGCAGGGTATGCCTCTCTTGTGGGGGGGAAATAAATACCCTAAAGCCTACAAATCATCAAAGGCTTTACTTGTCAGTTTGGTACGAATCCAGAAATACAGTGCCTGTGTGCTTCTCCCTTGTGCCCGGCAACAGATAAGACAGTGCTTTGCTGCAGAATTGCTTTTTTCTAATCTAATGATAATTAGTGAACCAGTAAACAGTACGGTTTAGTAAGTCAAATAGGAGCTTATTGATCTCTTCTGAAAACACAGACCAGAAACCCCAGGAACTGCTGGATCTACCAGGTAGCTGTTGCATGAAGAGTTTCTCTTTCAGAAATGTTCTGAAAAATGCCATCTCTTGTCAGATCTTGTTTATAATTCTCCAACAGTCCAGTTTTTAAAAGGCGGACATACCTAATTACTGGTTTAAAAAGAATTGCTGCATCTCCCATGTGTTGGATTTGAGGTGTGGGTCATAGTCCCAATGGTGTTTTGTCTCAGACCTGCGCTGCGTTGATGCAGGTTTGTAGTGGGAAAGACTTTTCCCCCCTTTCTTTTCACAGTCGAAAGTTCTTCAGAATCTCTCGATTTAGACCTGTTGGACTTGTCATTCCAAATAATTCCTCTCTGAAATGTGGCAAAACCTCATCGTTCAAAAGGTCACTTCTCAAGGTTAAGATGGTGGTTTCAGGTTATTGGTTACCCAGATTGGTCGATGGGCTCCGTGTCCCCAGGCTCAGGCGATCGTTTGTGTCCAGGAAAGCTCAACAAATACAGCCGCCAGCCGTTGGGGGCCTTTATTCGGTGACCGCTGTAAAAATGAGTTCATGGTTTAACTGTGAGATTTTGAGATGCATTCCACGTGTCGTGGGAATAGTCAGGTTTCCGCGTTGCAGCTCGTGCACTGAACGGGCCAGGGAGCTGCGCTGTGCTCTGCGCTAAGCTTGGAGGTGGGCGGCAAGATGGAACGTTTTGCTAAGTTGTATTTACATTCTTAGGAAAGAATTTTTCCCAGAAAGAGTGGTCGGGCATCGGAATAGGCTGCCCAGGGAGGGGGTTGAGTCACCATCCCTGGATGTGTTGAAGAGCCTTTTAGATGTGGTGTTGGGGGATATGGTGTAGGGGAGAACTTTGTAGAGTAGGGTAGATGGTTGGACTCGATGATCCCAAGGGTCTCTTCCAACCTAGGCAATTCTATGATTCTATACATGTTGTGTTCAAAAAGCCAGCTCCTCGATTTTCATAGTTTCCAAACAATCTCTAGTGACAAGTTTCATCTAAATGTGACACAAACGCTGGCAGTTTCCACAAGGTCCTGGTCCCGGGCCCAGGAGGTGCCGCGGTCGGGGGCTCCGCTGGCGTTGCTCTGAATTCTGGCATGAGTCCTGCCGTCGGGGCATCAATGCAGGCTTTTTACTCCTGCTGTTTTTACGTGGTTCCTCGTGGGCCTTTAATCCATTGCAGACTGGCTTTCCAAAGCTGGGCCAGGTTGTTTTGGAAGTGGTTTAAGGTAAACCAGAAAAAGGTATATTCATACCAGCACGAGAAGGTATGTAAGAAATGACATGGTGTTGCAGTAAAACTTTCAAAATCTGCATCCCGTGCCAGTTGTAACTTCTCCTGGACAGCTGAGAAGATGCAAGTTCCTGTCATCCTCAGTTCATAATTTTTTTTTCACTAATACTCAGGCAGATTGGATAACCTTTCTGTATTCTGTGGGATTTTAATTGGTATGGAAATAAAGCAGATTTTAAGACTCTACTTCTGGAATAGGACAGTGTCTATATTTTGACTTCTTCTAAAAATGTTCAGTTGGTAGGTGTGGCTATATTTCCTTTCATCAATAATACTAAACGGTGTTCTGTACATATGGCACTCCACGTACAGAAGCATTTGCTTATTGGAAGCGGTAATACCACCAGGCATTAAGAGTTTCAGGCTCTCTCTAGCAGTGGCTGAGTTTAGGAAAATCACCGTGTCTCCAACTTGAACAGAAGTGCCTGTCCATGTAGAGCGGGTACCGGTTATTGAGACTGAGTGTAAAGCTCCACCTGTGTCAGCTGTGTGCTTATTCCAACGCTCACTCATCGATCCCGACATACAGAGGAAGAAATGCTGCCTCTTCCAGTTCGCGAGCCGCTGTGCTTTGGCTCCGAGGGGTGTCCCCATCCATTCCCCCGCCTCGTCCCTGCCTTGGGACGGGGAGCCCGGGCTGGGGGAGGCGGAGGGGGGCTGCTGGGGGCATCCAGCCCCGCGTCGGTGGGAGCGGGTACCCCGCGTGACTGCGGTTGAGAGGTGGCGTGCGGTACGTGGGCTCGTAACTACGTGGTTATTTCTGCCCGTGGTACAGATGTTGTAAGCGCACTGCCCGTTTCTGCTGCTTAAAAATAGGAAAATTTTATTTTGTTAGTACTTGCATGACAAGCACTCTAAAATAATGCTAGAAGAAAGCTTTATTAGATGCATTTAATCCTGTGTACGCAACTTCTCTCTCGTCTCATTTTGCATTCCTCGCTCTGAATAATGGATTTGATGTTCTCTGTGAAATAAACAGTACGTGAGTCCAAGGTCTGGTACGCCCGCGTTCGATCCTGGGCCAAGGCCAAACAGCGTTGCTCAACTGGCCGGCGCTTCTGCAGTTCACCATCTTGCAAATCATCGTGGTTTGCAAAAGCTCTCTCTTCCCCTTTGAATAGATTTATTTTTCTGCTGTAGCGTGAAGTATTACCTTCAGGCCGTAAATGTTTCCATCTATTGGACTTCTAATTCACAACCTGTGGCTAATGCTAATCACTTTGTAATCAGGGTGGGTTAAGGGACGTTTTCTCAGCAGCTCTAGAAATTTGGGAGCCTGTTTTTTGAATGCAGTTCCCCTCCGGATGGCACAGACATGATGGGGTGTATATATATCTTAAAGCTGATCCTGTGCATTTGACCCTAGCCATCGTGCTTCTCTCCTAGTTGACACTTGGCTATGAGGAATTTAAAATACAGTCACTTTTTAGCATGGTTTATGTTTGACTTTGTTTAAACTGATGAAGTACTTCTCTGGTAAGCTGCTGGTTTTGACAGCTGTAGCGTAGCAAAGTTAAGCTATATGTTAGGATAGCTGTATTAAAATTTATATTAGAATATACAGAGTATTATGAGACAACGTCAATGTTTAAAGCAAATAAAGAGATTTTAAAGTAAACAATGTATTTGAGTTGATGTTTTCTTTATCTTTTGTCTGCAGAGCTATCATTATATCTGGAGGACCAAACTCTGTGTATGCAGAAGATGCACCATGGTTTGACCCAGCGATATTCACAATAGGAAAACCAGTTCTTGGAATCTGCTATGGCATGCAGGTGCTGTTGAGAGATATGTTTGTCTACAGCCCTCTTCCAGGCCTCATTTCTGATACTAACCAAAGATGAACTGCTAAAGGACCTGCTTGTCAAACATAAGCAGTATGCCATGTGTGCAAAAGATCCTTTTAAAGTGCTAATTCGTAACCGGAGCACACTATGTATTCTTCTCTTGGCTCTGCCATATCAATAGCATAAGTGGTTTTTCCTTGCTTAAGTGCTATGAGTTCCACATTGCCTTTTTTTGTCACCATAAATACAACCTGGCAGTCATTAACTGATTCTGTCTGGTTGGTATTGGAAAACGTGCCCCTCGTGTAAACAGGTGAAATAGTTTTGCTTTGGTTTTCAAGTGTGGAATGTTTTTGGCGTAGATCTTAAGAGTGCTTAAACTCCCCCTTGCAAAACGCTTAATTACCTTAGGGCTGAGTGGTGGTCCTGCAGGGACGGGGTCTGTCCAAGCTGAGGGAAGAAACAAACTTCCAAGCAGACAAGGGACGGGTTAGATGCATGACTTCTGCTTGCACATTGGGGTTTTTTTCCGGGGTTAGTGATTTGCTCAGCCTTCGGAGGTGCTGAATAAGGGCTGGAAAACCTCCTTTAGAAAGGCTGGTAATTACGGAAGCAGCGGTGGCACTCCCTGCTCTGAAGGGAAAAGTGTGTTCTATTGAAACGTGCCTTAAAATGCCAAGCAAACTGAAAACCACGTTACCTAGCCTCAAGCAGGGGAGTTCCTTAAGGCCGACTTTACAGCCGTAAGTCGAGTGTGTGTATTAACGCACTACTGCTTCATTATACAAGACTGAAATCAGTCAAGCGCACTAAGTATAATATCAAACTAGGTCTAAAGTGAAGTCTTGAATCTCTGGAAATTAAAGTAGTTGGAAGGTAAAACTCTAAAAATACTTTTAAAGTTACCAGTTATGTTTACAAGGAAAAAAAAGTCTTTATTTTGAGACCTCGGAAATCTAAAGTGCAGATATCCAACGCCAAACGACAAGGTGAGCTTCTAGAAAGAAAAAACCTGGCTGAGAATTGTACTACTCTGACTTAGCAAGGATTATTAAGAGTCACAAAAATGGCACTAAGAGAATAAACACAAGTTTTTGACTGGTTCTCCGGAGCTCAGGAGCCAGATTTTGAGAAGTTTAAGCCTATCTGAGGGCCCTTAACGGAAGGATAGATAAATGGGATTTTTGTTCAGCTGCTTACCTGTTTTTATGATAACTGACCTCAGATGCTCCACTGGTTTGTAGAGCAGCCGTTTCGAAGTGTGAGTAGATGTACACTATTGAATATGCATTATTTTGCAAATCTCTACCTATTGTCTGCTGTTGTGGGGTTCCGCTGCTCGTTGTGTGCGGCAGTGGTCCCCAGCTACGCCAGAAGAGGGAACAAGCCCAATACAGAACAGTGATTAATTTTGAATCATAGAATCCTAGAATGGTTTAGGTTGGAAAGGCCCTTGAAGATCATCGAGTTCCAACCCCCCTGCCATAGGCAGGGACACCTCCCACCAGACCAGGCTGCCCAAGGCCATGTCCAGCCTGGCCTTGAACACCTCCAGGGATGGGGCCTCAACAACCTCTCTGGGCAACCTGGGACAGTGCCTCACCACCCTCACAGGGAAAAACTTCTTCCATTGTGGAAAATGATATGTTAAATGAGTACAATAGTGAAAAAGTAGGTTGGTGTGAATTGGAGGGGCAGAGCTGTTGTCAGTCATAGGCAGACTGAGGGATAAAGCGGTATTAGATTGTGCGGTGCTTTTTCATGTAATGTTTTTGTTTTGACAGATGATGAATAAGGTATTTGGAGGTACAGTGCACAAGAAGAGCGTTAGAGAAGATGGAGTGTTCAGCATTACTCTGGATAACACGTGTTCACTGTTCAGGTACAGAGACGTTTCAAGCTATCAAAACAATATTGGAAATACCACTCTGGAAATTGGTGGCTGGGTGAGAAGAAGTTTATTTTAGAGAAAATAAAGAAATTGCACCCATGCTTATCTGATAACTTCTAATAAAACTTTTATAGTTGCGTTCACGAGTAAGCAAGTTACTCATTTGAACAAATACTTAGTTATAACTTCTCAATCCACTCTAGAAATGCAGGTAAATAACTTCTCAATCGACTCTAGAAATGCAGATAAATTTGCCTGGAATGTTGTGTAAACCCCTTATTTCAACGTAGAATGTCCTCATTGAGACACAATAAAGAGTACCACAGCATGAGGGTCTTTGCATGTCCTGCTGCTGTGCAGTGCATTATTTGGGTGGTTGGCATCCATCCAATTTTTGAAAGGTAATAGAAATTCTGAAATAATTTGTTTTCTACTTTCCTTTGAAACTGCTTTGTGATGTTTTATAAACCCAGAATTAGATTTCTTGGTAGTTTGTCAATGCCTCTCGAGTTCCTTGTAATAATTCTAACAGTTTACTCATTCCCAGTGTACCGATTTTATTAACTTCCCCCTTTTGGGCTACTGCAGAACTCTAGACCCTGCCTAAAGTCTGAGGTGCCCAAAGCGTCCTGAAAACACTTCGTTTTGAGCAAGAAAACCTCACTTCATTGAAATAAAATGCAGGACTCCAAGTCTGTTGACTCTAGATGGCTCTGCACGTCAAAGAGGGAGTACTTCAATATTGGTGTTTATAAAAAAACAAACCAACCCTTCTGAATTAAGATAAATTACCCTCGCACGAAGGATGTATTGCACATGGACTTATGCCGCTTCCAACGGAGCCATCTCAGAGTTGGAGATGACTGTTTCTGGGAAGGAAATCCTGCATATATTTGAAATAGGCCTGGTCAATCAAGGTGTTCCTTTATGGGGATCCCTAAGGACTTCTCTTGGAAACCCAGGTAGTTAGGTCTGTGTTCTTTTGGTTTTGATTGATTCTAGTTTTGAATCTTTGTTTAGGGGCCTTCAGAAGGAAGAGCTTGTGCTCCTCACTCACGGAGACAGCGTGGATAAAGTAGCTGATGGATTCAAAGTGGTTGCACAGTCTGGGAACATTATAGCAGGTATTTAATTTTGCACTGAAATGGTCTTTTGATAGTGTTCGTTAAAGGAAAGAATATGGCAGACAGTAGTTAGAACCAAATGGGAACAGAATATCTCTGATAATTAATTGCCAAGTGAGTGAATTGTTTTTAACGATTTCTTGTATGCATTTGCTTGCACGTTGTGCTGTCCCGATAACAAAGAAATAGATGTGAAAATGAATGGTCCTGTTTTTAGATTGGTAGTTTAAGGAAAATTTAACTTTATTTTTACAGTTATTTTAAAGTATTCCTGTGTTGCTTCTCTTTGAAATAAAATGTTGTGTGTCCTTAAGGCACGGGCGAGGAAGGCACGTACTGTAGTGCGCAGTGAGAGCGGTGTTTGGGTTTTGCACTGTAATGGTACAAGTCAAACACTGTTTAATTATTAAAGCTTGATTAACTTGTTATTGTATTTAATATTATTGCATGAATGTTCAACTGAGCAAAAATAATGTTGGTACCGAAAGCAGTGTTTCAAATGTGGCACACAGACTGTCACAGAAGACTGTAGGAGCGTAGGATTTGGGTTTTGAAAGCTGCTGAAGCGATGGAGTGCCAAAGAGCCTCTTGGAGTATCTCTCCTAGGAGATGGGAGACCTGGAAAGGTCTGAACTTTGCTGAGCCGCTTAGTAAGATCTCAAAGGATTCACCTGGTGTAGTTTAAAACTTTCATTAAAAAAAAAAAAAAGCTTGAGGTACTATTCTTAAATCAGACAGGTAACTAATTTGAGGAGAACCGGCCTTTTACAACCTTTAAAGGTGTCTTGTTACGGAAAGATTCTTTCCAAACTACCGTTAAGATTAAACGGAGCCGTCATATTCTGGCTTGCCTTCGGAGTGATCTAGAACTCACGCCTACTCGGATAAATTGTTTTGCTGCACGCGGTGTGCGGGCTCCACCAGAGCCCCGATACCTTGAACACCGCTTTGCGTAGGCATTAGAAAGAGCTGTACCTTTCCTACCCGCAACGCTTTCCTGTGCCATTTCCCGGTGGCTCTTACAAAAGCCCGTGGCTCCTTGTGCCTAAGCAAGAAGAGGAGAGCTCGTAGGGTGGTAGCCAGGCGGAGGAGTGCCGGTAGGGTGGTAGCCAGGCGGAGGAGTGCCGGTAGGGTGGTAGCCAGGTTTCCAGGGGCAAAAGAAACAGTGGACCAGCGTACCTGGGAGTCCAGTGCAGGTCAGTGGGATCAGGCAGTTTCCCTGCTGTGTTTTTTAATCCCACTCTGATCAATGCTTACTTGGCACAAGGTGTGGTATCCTTGTGGTGGTATCCGGCACAAGGTGTGGTGATCTACTCAAACCAACCCTCCAGAGACATAAAAAAGAGCGGGGTGGTGCTCGCCGGCGTGCTCCTGTAGGGACACCTGCACGGCTTCACCGCCACCACCCTTTTAACATGGGTGCAGCTGCGTCGATGTGGCTTGGTTGCAGGGTTGTACGAGGTACCATGTGGTGAGGAAAAAATGAATGTAATTGATTTCCTGTTTTCACAATGGTTTTCCGAGGAGGTCTGAGTATTTTCCTTGGGTTTCTGAGGGATTGTATGTTCTAGATAGGTACCCTTGTTCCTAATCTTAACCAGAATCCTTAGTTTAGATGGGTGATTTGCACCAAACTGTGGCAGAATAAATCTCTCCAAAAGTGTGTGCTTGGCTTTCTTGGGTATGCTTTTAACTTCCAATTTTGTTTTTTGTCATGCTCATTTCTTTGCACTGATGAAGGCATAGCAAATGAATCTAAAAAACTGTATGGAGCTCAGTTCCACCCTGAAGTTAGCCTCACAGTGAATGGAAAAATGATCCTGAAAAATTTTCTTTATGATATTGCGGGATGCAGTGGGACCTTTACGGTGGAAAACAGAGAACTTCAGTGCATTCAAGATATCAAAGAGAAAGTGGGCTCATCAAAAGTCCTGGTAAGTAGACTGAATTGAAGCTGAAAGATTATTTGCAAAAGCCTGATAGAAATGCTGACACAGTTCCTCAGGTTAATTTGAAAAATGCAGAATTGTCATGATTTGTGCAATACCTTAACCAAGTTTTAGAAAGTTTGCACAATTGGGTCGATATGTTGTTTGACTTCTTGTTTTCTTCCAAATCATTGACTATAAGTCAATAGTCTGTTCTGATCCTCATAGCTGTATCTGAAGTATTTGTTAACACTTTGCCTGTAGACAGCTGACCAAATTTTGGGTTTTTTTCTTTACCCTTAGGTTTTACTCAGTGGCGGTGTGGACTCCACAGTGTGTACTGCTCTCCTGAACCGAGCTTTGAATCGAGATCAGGTCATAGCTGTACACATAGATAACGGATTTATGCGCAAAAGAGAGAGTCAGTCTGTGGAGGAGGCACTCAAAAAACTTGGGATTCAAGTGAAAGGTACCATAATTTTGTTAAATATGCCTGATACCACTAATGATACGGCTGGTCTCCTAAAACATACGTTTAGTGTTTTGTTTCATTGATTTGAACTGACCTTTGCGGTTCTCAGACTTTACGTACCAAAGCACGCAACCAAAAGTTGCTAATTTGGAACAGCCTAGGCCTGTTCACAGAATTTCAAACCCAAACTGTGAAGCCTTACCGATTTCATTGGAGCCTACAACGAACTGCCCCATCTCCTCACTGTTGAGATGAGATATCTGCTACCGGGGCACAGCAGTGGATGCGTGCCTCGCTCACGGGTCCTCAGTCACTCTTCTGCTGATGGATAAGTAATCCTTTTCAGCTGCTGCAAAACCCATTTGATTGCCGTTTTCTTCAGTAGCTTGATTAACGGTCTTCCACTGGGGTTGTATTTCTTGTCCTGGATCTTTTTCTTTTTTAAACTGTGAGCTCGTTTGGGTGATTGAATGCTATTATAGCCAAAATTACTTTTTCAAGGCTNTTTTTTTTTCCACTCTCCTGACTTCTAAATAGGTGCATTTGAGTTGGTTTTGCAGTAGCTTCTCGAGAGGCAATAGATTAGAGAGTGGGAGGTGCCTTGTCACGGCTGATGAGAAGGTGTAGAGTTTTTTGGTGCCTGAAGTATGAGGAAGTCAGAGAAACCAAATCACGCGTGTGATTGAGTTGTGCAAACAGCGAGAGCTGCTTTATAGTGCCCGGCTGATTTATTTCATGAGTAGCAGCTGCCCCTTCCCGGGGCTGCGCGTAAGTACTGTTGTCAAGGGATTCTCTTGTTTTGGCCAGGACGCGTGGCGCTAGGTGAGAACGCTTTCCGCTAGCCTGGCAGCGTGACACAGCGCAGGGAGCTGGCACGTTCGCGTCTTGCAGGTTGGGCTGCGATGTCCTGATGCAGCGAAGTCTAAGCTGTGTTCTACACACTTTTTTTTTAATTTTTTTTTTTTTAAAGTGGAAAATTTATGTCTTATTCTTACACTCCGTAAACCAGGCTGCCGGAGTAACAAATTGAGGGAATCCCTTTGCGAATGCTCCTTCTGTAGGTCATGGAGTTCGGTGCTGGTAAAAGAAGCCAAGGAGCCTCCTGGCTGATCTCTGCATTTAGAGCCTCTCTAAATTAAGAGGCGTATAATGTACCAGGAGTAAATAACGCATTGTTTAATTTTGGTTGCAGAAAGGCCTTGGGGAAATACCATCCTGTAAACTATTTAAATATCAAGTAAATTATAATCTAAGAGGGGAATCAAGAACTGAACTCTCACGCTGTTGCCTGGCCTCGTAATATGAAAAATATTGCCCTTTACAGTAGGTTAAAAAGAAATAAAATGCTTTTGTTACAATTAATTCTTGAGGTATTGAGCAGGTCTGTGTAATGCAGTTAATGGTTAAAGGACCGTAATGATTTTTATTTTCTTTTTCAAAGCAATAAAGTGAAACTTATTTTTTTGCAACCTTGCGTAAGTGTCTTTACTGGCTTTGCCAACAAGTTCCTGTCATTTCATACAGTGGTGAACGCAGCTCATTCGTTCTATAATGGTACAACGACTCTGCCCATCTCGGATGAAGACAGAACCCCACGTAAAAGAATTAGCAAGACCTTAAATATGACTACAAGTCCTGAAGAAAAGAGAAAAATTATTGGTGACACCTTTGTTAAGGTAATATTTATAATTATTTGTCGATTGCCTTTTTTTAAATGATATGATTTCTAGGTACATCTTCTACGTCAGACTTTTTCATTCTAAAGCACTGTGCACTCAATGGCCTCAGCGGTCTTAAGTTGTGGGTGAGCTAAGAAGCCTTTGGTACGTTATCCTAAGCCTAAAATTTTCAGCAGTCGTTCAGGGGTCACGACATGGTTCACAAGGATTGCGCTAGATCCACCTCTGTGTTTAGATACGCTATATTGGTTGGCCGTTCATTTCTGTTACGTAAACTTCTGTGTAATGCTGTTTTTCACCAGACTGATGGGTAACGTGAATTGGGGCATGCTTCCCTTGCTTTGCTGGAGATGAGCTGTTTTCCATCTGTCAGCTGTCAGTGTTGATGACCTCCGATAACTGAAAAGTAAATCGGAGCACTTTTTCTTTTTTCTCTCCATCTTGCAGATTGCCAATGAAGTTATTGGAGAAATGAACCTGAAACCTGAAGAGGTTTTTCTTGCTCAGGGTACCCTCAGACCTGATCTCATTGAAAGTGCTTCCCTTGTGGCAAGTGGCAAAGCTGAAGTCATCAAAACTCATCATAATGACACAGAGCTGATTCGGAAGTTAAGAGAAGAGGTAAACGAAAATGAGGACACTGGTGTATCCTCCTGTTCTCACAGGTGGTACGCTGAGTATCAAAAATGAACGACTTCGATGTTTTGCTGATATAACTGTCCCGTGTTGATGGGACCCGATTCTCATGAGGCCCTTTAGATTCTGTTGTAACATGTTGCAATTTATTACAATTCTTTCTAGTTGCTACGTTCCCAAAGTAGCCAAAATTGTTTGAGTATTGTCCAGCATTGGATACTGCGGAAGATGTCGACAGATTGAACGTGGATTCATTCAGCGCAAACAATGGTTTTCTCAACAGCAAGCTGAAAGCTGTTTCCTCACTCTTTTACTCTTTAACCCTCAACAAACCTGCATCTGAGGAAGGCGGCAGAGCAGTACCAAGTGTTTTGAGCAGGAGAATAGTTTAAGGCTTCTCAGACAACTTTATTCTGGTTCAGCTGGAGTTCATGATGTAATGGGTCACTTATTCCTTCCGCCGTATCTTGTTCTGAACACTGGTCAATGGGTAACCTTTAGGTACCGATAGTCCAGATCTGGGACATTATGGATTCAGGCAACAGTGATGACAGTGCTTTAGTGAAAAGGTAATCAGCTCCTGTTGAAAGAGAGAGTCAAAAGTCTCCTTCTCTTGAACCTCTAGTAACATTTGGCACTGCGAGCATAGTAGTCTCCTCTCTTGAGTGATAATACATTTGAATGGGTTGAAATCTAGGGATAGTTCCTTTGGGTACCTACAGGGTTGAGTTCTTCTGTTCTTACGCAGCTGCTGCATCACGTTACGAGTGACCTGAGGGGCTGTCTGCCAGCAGGGCGCTGGTGGCACACAACCTGTTTGTCAGTTTAAGAATCTTTCTGAAATGCTCCAACATGGACATCTATGGATGACAACCAGGAGGCTGAAGATGATGTGAACAGAGGAGGCTGAACTGTCTGTAGATAAGCAGCCCGAGTTCTGTCCCTTTGATTATATTCCCAATCAGTCTGTTTAGTCCAGAGGCCAGAAAAGCTTTTTGAATACCTTTCTCATGCAGAGCTCTTAACTATTACCATATGAAGCAAATGTAGGAGACTGCCCTGTTTTGCCTTTTCTGACATTAGAATGGTAAATTCTTACAAAATAAGAAAGAATCAACAGGTGAGACATCACATAATAACCCTGTTGGAAGGTGCTCAGTTCTTAGTAAGTGCCTAACCATAGGAGAGAAAGTAACGTTACTCACCCACACTTCTAATACTCTACAAAGTATTTTCAAGGCTTTTAGACGGGTTTGAACATGTGGGGAAGCACAGAAAGATCTGAACTGCTGAAGACAGTCAGAGCAGGCTTGACCTACAGCTATATCTACCCTGATTGAGCCACTGGTACTTCTGGCACCAACTTAAACTTCCTTACCTTAGCCTCTGTCCTGCAACTCTTTTAAAAAGCCCACATCGACATGTACTTTTTTGTTTGTTTGTTTGTTTTTAAAGGGTAAAGTAATAGAACCACTGAAAGACTTCCACAAAGATGAAGTGCGAGTGCTGGGGAGAGAGCTTGGTCTTCCTGAAGAGCTGGTTTCGAGGCATCCCTTCCCAGGTAGGAGGTGGTCTGTGCTACCTAGCGAAGGGCTGTGGACCACAGCAGTATTGTTTAAAATAGACTTAACCTGCAGAATAAGTTTATGTTGAAGCGTAAAACTTGCCTCTAAACAGGAAAAAACCGATGGATTTATTAGTTTTTACTTAAGCAGGTTCTTTTTTCAGGAAAAGAACATTTGAGAGCAGCTTTGTCGTGATTAAAGGAAAAGTTTTATAATTGAGTTTGCTTTTAGCTGTATTTGTTTCTCTTGAGTTGTATAAGCCCCAGCAAGAATTACCAGTGAGGTCCAGCTGAGCGCTGCCTGAGGTGTCAAATGCATCTTACTTGAAATAACGGCCTATTGCTACCTGCCTTTCTAAGGGGCATTTGCTGTTTTGAAAATGATTGCGTGGAAAATAACAGCAGCTGTCCACCAGAAAACATCAAAGCGTGTAACGCAGCGAAGCCCACATCCTTGTAAAGGGGTTATGTTTTTCTGCCCGTGAGTTCTGAAATCGCCCTGCAGGGTGTGTAGTAGTCACTGGCAGAGCGCGCCGGCCGTTGCGCTGCTGTGCCAGCGTCAGGGGAAATGCAAGAAGCTGTCTTGAGATGCTTCCAGCAAATGACATGTACTTTTCTGTTAAGTAGCTAAAAGGTCAAATAGCTGTCAGGGGTCTTTAAAAACATCAGAGACTCAACTGTGTGTTATAACCGACTCCTTCGTCCCGGTTGCCCAGCAAAGGGAAGGAGGAGGTCCCCGTTGGCCTTGGCTTGCCATCCACCACGCTTCAGCACCACTAACTGCTGCTTTACGCAACCGTCCAATTTAAGGTGTAGGTAAATAATGCTTAAATGCACCAAACAAATACTGTTCTGGAATAAACCGCTTATATATTATGATTTTTTTTATCCTGTCGGGTGTTCAGACAATTGAAGTATAGGTACAGTGGCAAAGCACACTGTACTCAATGATTGGCTGCTCTTCCAGGTGCTGTCACGTTTTTAGATGAAAGTCAGCTTTCCTGTTATTTGGTATAACATTTTTTTCAACTCTGCATGGCAGGTCCTGGTCTAGCAATCAGAGTGATATGTGCTGAAGAGCCATACGTGTGCAAAGACTTCCCTGAAACAAACAACATCTTGAAAATAGTGGCGGATTTCTCTGCAAGTGTTAAGAAGGTAACGAATTTGCTAAATTCTAATACGTGTAAAAGTAGTATGATCACTGTGTAGCGGACTGTATTGAGGTTTAAGCTGCTAAAAGTTTAAAACTACCTACTTGAGCTCTTTAAGGAGTAACACACTCCAGTACCACTCACTTGAAGCCATTCGGTATAGTACCAGAGAATTTTTTGTACCATGACTGGTGCAAGCGTTAAACAATTTCTGGAAAATGGAAGTTTGTGTACCTTTCAAATAGTAAATAAATTTTGTTTTAGTTAAACTTTGTGCAGATGAGGATTTCCGCAGATTTTTCCCTCCCTGAAATAATTGTAACTTTCTAGGTTTGCATGGCCTGACAATCGCTGAGTGTCTAAATTAAAGCGCAGGAGTGAGGAACTAGTGCTCGCCAGGTGTCCTGAGGAGAAACCTGAAGTTTTAGTCCATGACGTTTAAGTTCTCAATCTCTTTAACTGTTATGACCTTCATGATTGCTGTGAGCTCACTTGAACTAAACCGCGGGGGGCTGGAAAAGTCGTTAGCAGAGGTCTGCTCCAAGTCAAAGTCTGAAGTTCAAAATGACTTCCAAATCACTGAAGGGGAGTATTTCCTCGAAAAGTTGTTGAATCACAGCGTAGCGTAACAGGAGATTGCTTTGTTCTGTATCTGAAATAAACAACCAAAATGAAAAGTGTGGCTTTGTGAAAGAGAGAATGAGCACAGGAAAAGAGCTTCACCTGTGGCCTTGGAGAGCTTCAGCTTAAACTACGTGCGGTCCAATCAAATAAAACAGTTTCTGCTAAGATTTAGTTGTTAAATGAAAGGGATTTTTTAAATAGTTCCAAGGGATAAACGTGGACTAAGTTTAAGCTACTTATAATGCAAATAAAACTACTATTTATAGGTTCTACTTGCATGCTTGGGGGCTTGATTTAGTTACAAATTCTTTTTCTGCATCATTGCACAGCCGCATACTCTGCTGCAAAGGGTCAAAGCGTGTACGACTGAGGAGGACCAGGAGAAGCTGATGCAGATTACAAGCCTACATTCACTGAATGCCTTCTTGTTACCAATCAAAACTGTGGGAGTGCAGGTACGTGGATTCGTTCCAGAGGTGCTCTGAAAGCCGCTGCCTAGCAGGGTGGCAGGCTGCAGCGAAGAATAAAGATTGCTGCTTTAAGACTGAATGGAAATAAAAGGCTTGACTCAAGAACATAAGCTTGGAGTGACTGTGTGTGATACCGATGTCATTGTCATTTGTCAGTGCTGGTGTAGTGCAAAGGTGTGGAGACATCTGAACAGAGACTTGAGGAAATGCCAGATGTTGTATCTGAGGGTGTCGTGGAGGTTGGATAATGCTGGTCGCTTGTAGGCACTTCCTTCATGCCTCCATAACCCCGTAGACCTCTGCTGTAACCTCTTGTCCCCGTTAAGGCTGAGGATTCCCACACTAAGTTGGTCGAACCCCCAGCTTCCTACACTGGAACGGGCTTGTGGCCCTTTCCTGTACTTTTTCGAATTGAACCAGAGCAGCGCAGGCCGTGCAGGATACGGCAGGACTCGAATCTGTGCGGTGGCACAGTGTTTTCTTTCCTTTCGCTCCTTTGCTAATGCCACCGGAATTTTGTGGGCTGTCCTTTGTATTTGGTTTGTGTTTCTGTCACCAAATGCTGAGCTGGCATTCTCATGGGATTGTGTGCAGTAACGTGGCAGACTTCTCTACTGAGTAGTCACGGCTGTAAAGCACCTTTCTTTGCTTTATCAGTATTGAATTGCATCTTTTAAGCAGCTGATAATAATCTTGTGTGTCTCTTCTGTACCTCTGCGCAGTCAGCTTGTCTTACTATTTTAAATAGCAATATCATCATCGGATTCCTCCACTGAGGCTTTCTTCAGATGGTGCCATCAAAGTAACAATACACAATCAATTCCTATGCTCAGGTCACCTTATATGAATCTTTACGTGCCGAAAACTTCCCTTTTATACACTCTCGTTAGCTCATAATTCTGTGTTTGATCATTCCCTTGGTGTCTCTCAGCGTACTGATTTCACCAGCTTGGTGTCTGCTAAATGCTGACACAAAGTGCGGTGCTGGAACCTACGGGATGAAGGGGAAAGTATTCTGAACTATTTTGGCAGCAAACTTCACATTCCATTTTATTTTTTTTTTTCTTTTAATTTATAGGGTGACTGTCGTTCATATAGCTATGTTTGTGGGATCTCTAGTAAAGATGCTCCACACTGGGAGTCTCTTATGTTTCTTGCCAGGCTCATACCACGCATGTGCCACAACATAAACAGGTAAGTAGTTTGAATTATCTTTATTTCTAATGATCTGCTTAATGTTTGGAAGTTTAGCGTGCACAAGCATTCTCCTGTTTAATCTATGGTAGAATTTTTTTATATGTTGGACAGGTGTTATACAGAGGTTACAAATACACAATAAATCAAAACCTGGGCTTATTTCTGGAACGACGAGCTTGAAAAAGAACTTCATAGCCTATCTCCTCTTTCTTTTTTTTTTTTTTAAAGCACTTGATTAGACAACATCCAATGTAACTTATGCAAAACCTTTTTTGAAAGATTCCGAGCCTCTTGGTGAGTTGTGATGTCATGCAGTGTTTTTTGCTTTGTGTCCAAAAGGGAATTTACGTGGGACTGTCAGTTCTAATGGCGTAGGAAAGCTCCAAAGCTGGGCAGTTGCATCTTCATTGAGCTTTTTTGGGAATATGCATTTTTCTAGCTACTGGAGCCCATAACTTCAGCAGCTGAAGTTGCTTAGATATTAAATCGGCTCTGGAGAATGCATATCCTCCTTGCCTGGCTGTAGCCTTTCTGATGAAACTGCTTATAATTGCTTATAGCAAAACTTAATTTTGTCACATAAGTGATGCCTACTGAAAGAGGTGTTATTCTTTAAGGCGAGATTTTGAATTGCAAGATAATACTTTGAATCAGAGGGAAAAAAAGAAGGTATAAAATCAGGATTGCGTGTGCAGTTTCAAAGTATGTGCTGGATTTACAGCATTGCTGTCTTTAAGCTCTTTTGGATTTAATACTGCCCTCCTGAGTATACCACATCTCGGGGAGTTCTGCTGTACCAGGGTATGTTTGCAGAATCTTTCGTTGCTGTTTATAGAGACGCTGAAGCTGGCAGTTTGAGGAGCGCACTGAAATAGTTGGTTTTCTGCCCAGCTGCGCTTGCAGACTTCATATTACAAACAAAAATACAGAGTGTATAGCTTGCATATTTTTCTGCTTTGGAATTTAGGCAAGTATTCTTGGTTTGTATCTACAAACTCAAATAACTCGTGTGTATACGTCATAGTAAATCCTCGGATGAGGCCCGTCAGACAATATTATGCTTTGCTTTTTGTTCTGCAACACATAAAACACAATGAATGGGAATAAAAAGAGAAATCTGATATGGCTGGTTTGAATTCAGAAGCTATTTTTTTACAGATGTAGTTATGTAGATTTATAAATTGCAATGTTAGTGCCCTGTGCTGAAAACACAGCTAGTCATTAATAATAAGGCTTACTATTTAATGGTATTCTTGGGTGGTTTCCTATTAGGAGAGAAGATAGGAATTGTAAGCACTTGTTAAGTAGCTTTCTTAAAATAACCGTGACTTTTACTGACATTGAAGTAAAATTGAAAAAAAAACCTTTGTGATGCCACTGAGTTAGTATTTCTGTTTTTCTGAAGGATTATTCTCCTGAATAAGTAATATTGTGGCTGTTGCTAGTCTCCAGCAAACCAAAAGAAATTAGTACGTTTGACTTCCAAAGCTAGTATGCATGTCACGTTTATGGAATATATGCATGAAGTTATATTAAGCCCTAGTTAGTAGCTAAGGAGCAAAATCAAATATTATGCTTTTCTCCCTAGTTCTGTTTTCTCACTGCAGCGCTAAAGATGCAGTCTTTAGGCAGTCTGGTTTATTCCATGTATGCAAAATGTGTTTTTCTACCATGCCCTTTGTTTTCCAGAGTTGTGTACGTGTTCGGTCCACCGGTCAAAGAACCCCCTACAGATGTCACCCCCACTTTCCTGACAACGGGAGTCCTCAGCACTTTACGTCAAGCTGATTTTGAGGCTCACAATATTCTCAGGGAGTCTGGTAGGTACTCCACCTTATCCTGTGGATTGCAAGATCCCTGCAAACCAAACCGCGTGTAGTTACGGCGGTACTGTCAAAATCTACAAGCTGCTTGAATAGCTCCAAAGTGAGAAATTCACGGGATGGCAGGCGAGAGCCTTTTCTGAACGTTGTAGAAGCTGATAGCAAAAGGACGGGAACTGTGAGCCTCTCTGCTAGCGGAATTAATTTTAGGGGGCTTTGGGGGACTGAGGCTTGGCTCTGACACGTCGTGAAGCTCACCGGCGTGGGTGCTTCGCTGCAGTGCAGACTTCTGCAAAAAGTGCCGTTAGCCAGCCGAAGGTCACCCGAGTACCTGCTCTTTGCTGGTGGTCTCAGCCGTCAGTGTTTGCCTCGTAGAGACTCGACATAGTTTCTAAACCACGGCTTTCTGTGGAAAGGAGGGAGCCCAAATACCAAGTTCCTAAGGGTGATGATGCTCACGGCCTGTGGTGCTTTCGTATTTCTTAACTTCAGGTCAAAGCTGTGTTTGTAAGCCCAACCCCTTCAGGCTGGCAGAGGGCAGTACTTCAAACCCTTAACGGGAGCGTTGGATGCTTTGCAACAGGCTGCGCAGGCAGAGTCTGGGAAAATAGCAGTTCTGAGGTTCAGGGCTTTTTAATTACATCTGAAGATGTGATACGTGTGGGAAGCAGTTCATCAGACTCGCTTATATTTTGTATAAATCAAGTTACAAAGGATATCTTTAAAAAGACGTATTCTGGTTGCGGGGCTGTCTTACCATAATTTGTACGAAAATAACCCCAAAGGGTGAGGATAACACCGTCGATTGTGTTTGTAAAACTGTAGATGTGTCTCGCTAACTTTTGGTGACACTTGGCTTTGTGTGAATGAATCGCTCCCAAAAATAAGACTTGAGTTATCATTTAGTGAGAAAGACTCCCTGTACCGACAGCTCGGGCCGGCGCTGGCAGAGGGTGCGAGCCTGCGGCAGCCTTACACCCGCTCTGCAGCCTGCCGCGCACCTGAGTCTCCCACTTCCACATCATTTAAACACTGAAATGAGGAGGTTTGTGGATTGCCTTTCAGAAGGAGATATATTAAAAAGAGATATGATTGCCTGGAGTTACCCATCAACCACCAATTTCTCTTAAGTATGTCAGAGACAGAGGGATCCTTGTGAGGGGCTCTTTGTTGGGCGTAGTACGGGGATGGGTAAAACCCCGCGGTTCTGTTCTGTGCGGAGGAAAGCAGATCTTCAGTTGCATCCTCAGCGAATTAACGGGGTAATAGCAGTCCTCTGGTTTCATTCTGTGTGCCTGCGAATGCCAGAGATTATCTCAAGTGGCAATTTGCNAGTTGCATCCTCAGCGAATTAACGGGGTAACGGCGGTTCTGTGTGCCTGGAAGCGCCAGAGACTATCTCAAGTGGCAATTTGGGTAGTTTTAGTGTATGCACCGCTAATTACTTAATTGTATAACGAGTGTGATCATCGGGGGTGTGGTAGCAGTAGCAAGAAGATCCCAGAAGATGTAAATGCAGCTCCTGGTGTGTAGTTGGAAATACATGTGGGAAGTTCTGTAAAACTTTTATCGCGTTTGTGTCTTTAAATCAAATTAATGCACTTTGTACTACTGTTTTCTGAAGGTTATGCCGGAAAAATTAGCCAGATGCCAATTATACTGACACCGTTGCATTTTGATCGGGACCCCCTACAGAAACAACCCTCCTGTCAAAGATCTGTGGTTATTCGAACTTTTATTACAAGTGATTTTATGACTGGTATTGCCGCAACTCCTGGTAACGAGGTTCCAGAAGAGGTAATACGGCTTTTCAAGTTTCTTTTCAACATGAGCTAGTATTGTAGATGGCTCACTTTTACTTTCTTCCCTCTCTCTTGATTGTTTGCCTTGACATGGATTTTATGGCCATTTTTTGTCTCTTTCATAGTATTCGTTAGGAAGAGTATGGTGCTGTTTTGGGAGAAAACTCTATAATCAAATGAGAAGCTGGCAGATGGGTATGGCAAACTTAAAGGCTTTCCAACAGAGCTGAGCCAAAATACCATCAATTAAAAAAGAAAGAATACCCCAACTGTTCCTGGGATTCTGAAATTATTTTTTTGCATTAGTAATTGGAAGTGTCCTGAGTTACGGAATTGTCCTTGATCCCCACCTCTGATTTTGCTGGAACCTGCTGTGTAACAGCTCAGCGTGCTGTTGTCTGTTTAGGATTTAGGAGTCAAGTTGAGGCGTATATTTGTGGGAAACTTTATCCATGTCCAGTTTCAGGTACTTGGTCTCTCTGGGAATGTGGTGTAGATGAAGAACAGAATTAACTTTTTTTTTTAACGTTCTTTAAAAGCATATAGGCATTGGTTAGTAATTGTATGTGATTGAAGTCGTCTTCTTGTAGGAAGCCTGTCCATTTAAAAAGGAATGACTCAAGGTTAAGTTACCGTGTAAACTATTCCATTATATAAAATGAGGATTCATTTGACCTTGAAGTTTGTGTTTTTTTAAAAAAAAAACACAACCAAACACCACAAAACCCCCAATGAAACAAAAAACCCCCTTCATTCTTCAAAATGTAACATGGTCACTTTATGCTAGGTAATAATGTGGTAACGAAATGGTAGAGGCTGTGAAAAATACCTGGAGATGATGGTCGGAGACAAGTGTGCGAGTGATGAATAGAAACACGTAACAGCGTGTGTTCCTGCTGAACACTCACAAAATAGTTTTGAGGCTGAGGAGGTGCTGCCTTGGGGGAAGTGTGTTGCGATGGCCACCGTGGTGTGTGATCGGTGCCAAACCCAGCAAGGTCCAAATGTAACCGCAGATACCGTGAAGCCGAGAGGTTTTGTTTAAATTGATTTTATTTCTTAATTGGTGGTAATATGCTAATAGCTATAGGCTCTTTCTGTCTTGTGTATAACAGAACTGGGGTGGACAAAGTTTTCCTTTTCTAAGCTGTTCTCGGATAGTTTTCATCCGCTCTGTTTTACATGCTTTCTGCTGATTTATATTTATTTATTTTTTTCTTCCACAATAGGTTGTGTTAAAAATGGTGGCAGAGATTAAGAAGATTCCTGGTATTTCTCGGGTGATGTATGACTTGACATCAAAGCCACCAGGAACTACGGAGTGGGAGTAATTAACTTTTTTCTATTAAAGTACTGTGTGCAGTCTAAATCATATCAGAAACCATTCCCAGTGTTGACATGCAGTACTGTGAAAGAGTGACTGGAGCTGCTACATCGCATCAGATTCCTCTCCTGGAGCAGAAACCTGCAGTTAAGAGCTGTGCTGGGGATAACAACTAAGTGGGGCTGAGGATTTGTACGGGTAAATAATCATGGCAGCGTCGCCGGTGCGCAGACAGATTCCTTTTGCTTTTGCCTTCGTCTTACCGATTCTTCCTGTTCTCATGTGTTTTACTGTTAGTTGTCATTTCAACGTCTCTTTGGTTTTGTACGCTGTGTAAAAAGAGACAGTTTATTTACTTCAACCAAAAGCATTGTTACAGCCTAAAAATGTAAAAGGAATTCTTTGTGACCAACTGCTTTTGAACGGATTTATTATAAATAAATATTTTGCCAAATGGAGTAGTGGGTACTGTCGAGTTGTGGAATTACCGTGTATGTGTTGTGTACTGTTTAGCCTGTTCTGTAGTGTTTGACCTATGAGCCCGTGGCAATAACGTTGAGCTCCAGAAGAGCAATGCTGAAATATTAGGACGTTACCTCTGTCTGTCTCTCTGCGCTCGCTCCCTCTTGCGTCGCTCGGTAGGCGTGCGTGCGGGCAACAGCCCTGCGTGCACCGGCTGACCTTTGGGACACGCTTGCTGCACGTGTGCGTGTGTCGCGCTCCAGGCGCTGCAGTCCCTTCGCGGGGACTCGGAGAGAAGCGTGGCCGCGGGAGCGCAGTTTGGAACGCTGTTGCACCAGAGCCGCTGGGTCCGCGAATCCCGTTTCTGCCCTCCAGCGCTGGCGCGACAGTCCCTCTGCCGCCTGCTGCCCCCGTGCTTTCCTTAGACTCGATGACAGTTTGTTTTCGACACATTTGCTTTTAGAGGATTTTTTTTTTTCTGTATGTATTGTACTTAGCTTGATCTCTAAGATCATTTTAGTCGTTAGCGTGGAGTCCTGGCATCGGAGGGGACCTGCCCAACGCGTATAGAGCCCTTCGGCATTCGTAGTCTGCTGTTTATGTAGTGAAGTAAGCAATAAGTTGAGAGATGGTCACTTTGGACGCCTGTGCTTTTCCGATGTATTGAGGCAAAGCTCTTTCCGTCCCCCGGAGAACTTTGAGCGTGTCCTGCCATCGCTGTCTGAAAGGAGCGGGTAAATTTGACCTGAGCAGCTTGCGGGGAGCCGGCCGGTGCCTCCGCCGGCGGAGCCGTGACCGTGTATCCAGCCTCGTCCCTCTTACACCTCTTCTTAATTTGAGCGGTTGCGTTTCATTCCGCTGCAAGATCACCGTAGTATTATGGAGTAAAATTCTTGGTTTTAATCTGTTCAATAACATGGGGTATTTCCTGGCTTCTGTTCCCACTTGCCGAGGTTTGTGAACTGGAATTAATGGTTGGAAGTGTTGTTCTATATTCTTTTGATTGCACACGTTTTCCTGTTCTTACATTTACTGCCTACGCGTTATGGAAATTTAGTTTAATTTGTGCTTATAGGAAATGGCTAACGTGCAAATTTATTCTTTTGCCTGTGTCACCGAGCGGTGGGGTTTCGCCTGGGGGAGGGGGCGGCGCGTTGCAGCCCTCTGCCCGTGGCACCCCTCGGGGACAGGGCGTGCGGGGGAGCAGCGCACCAGCGGCCGGTGCGATGTGGGGTCGGGAGCGCTGCCTGCCCCTCGCAGCGCTGCTCCTGGCACGCTCTACCTGGGGCAAACCCGTCGTAATCGGTACCTCGGTTGCCTCCTTTAGAAACTGGGGGTAGTGATTCTCACCAACATCCGTTGGAACCTCTCTGAGCCCTTTGGATGAGCTTTCTGTGGTGTAAGTGAAGTATTACCAACACAAATGCTCTTTTATTACTGGATTGTGATCTGTAAGAGCTGTTGGTGAAAACCAATGTAAACTGGTGTGTGCTGTGGCAGACCCTGCGATAGGGTGGGTTCTGTTGAGAACAAATCATCTTTGTAGCTTATCTGAAAAGAAAGCTCCCAAAGGAAGTTACGGCCTTAGAGTACACTTGAGCTTTTTGTCAGAAAAAGCTGCGGCTCGTTGTTTTCATGACTGCGTTGGCATCTCAGATGTAAAGGGTGCAGTGACAAGAAATGAATCTTTTTGGTGGGACGCAGAAATCCTTCAGCCTTCCAGTGCTGTGGCAGTGGTTGCTGCTGTAGTAGCCTGGCTCTCGCTGCCGCCCGTTTGCGTTGCCTCGACAGCAAATAGGCAAAACAGGAGGAATTAAGGAATTACTAAAAAGTGATGCAAAGAATATAGAGCACCTCTTAAACCCAGACCTTTCTCAGTTTCGACTTAGACGCTCCGTTGGTTTCCATGTAAATACATCTGCAGTATATCGTCCCATAGTTGTGATGTAACTCCCAAGAGGTCTTGCGTGGCGCTGGCGATGCCCGTTGGGTTGGGGCTCACAGTGACTGTCGTACCGCTGGACCACGAGCTGGCAGCGTACCTGGACACAAATCTGTCACTCGCTGCCTGTTGCGCGCTCGGAAGTCCTTCTTGGGGTTGGATCTTAACTGTAGGCGTGAGGTTTACCTGTATGCTGTGTGTATACTGAAGTGTGACATAGGCTTTTACCGTCTTCGAATCACCCGGGTTGCTTTCGTGTCCGTAAGGAAATGGAGTTTGGGAGCAATTCCTGTGCTCTTTGGGAACGTACTTTGGTTTTGGTTGGTTGGTTGGTTTTTTTTTAAGCCAGAAAGTTGAATATTGAAAATCGTAGGCGTAAACTATTGCACTATAATCAAAATGTCTTACCGAAATGAAATCTGTGACCTTTAGCTCTCTTGCCCCGTGTGACACTGTGCCATGCATTGTAGATGTGGGGGGGTTGTTCTTAGGAAGGTCGGTGTTATCGTCCCAGCGGTTCTTGCGTGTTTTTATGGAATCCGTGTGTATCGGACAGCCCGAAGTGGAGAGAAACACAATACTCTGTTCACATTTCTTAAAAAAAAATTAAATAATTATATTTAGCACCTAGTTTACAAACTAATAACTGTAGCTGCCCTGTACAATTGTTCACCTCGAGTCTTCAGTAAAACATGTCAGCAGTTAGAGGAATTTGTATTGGGGGCGTTCCCCATCATTCTCAATTTTTAACATTTTTCTGCTTGTGAAATGATAAAGTACTGTGAGCCTTAATTTTTATCCACAAATAAAAATAATATGTTTGAACACTGGTGTGGCTTATTTTTTTAGGGCTTACATGTAGAAACTATAGTATAAATGGACTGTCCATTTTGGGTTGAAAAAGCCGTTTTCTTGCAGTCATGCTTTCTGGCTGCAGCCTGTTCTGGGGGCGGGAGATGTCCCTGCCAGGGCATGGCTGTCCCTTGCCGTGTCACAGCGCAGGACACCCCGCTGCCGAGTAACAGGACGCTCTGGTGCTTGCCCCACGTGTGCTTTTGTACCGTGATACGCCATGGCAAACTTAACTTATTCCTGGTGGGAAACTCCTCCCGCACCTCCTGGCGTTGGGGTCGCGGTTGGTTTTGTGGCAGCCCCCTGGTGCTGGTGCTTCATCGTTCATAGCAGTGGGTCCCAGTTTCAAGACCGCATGCAAATTTCCCCTTTAAAAAGAAAAAGGCGGCCGAGATCGTGGTTAAGAACAAAACCTTCATGTGCAGCCGTAAGGAGTTGCCGTTGTCTGCAGGAGAGAGCGTGAGTGGGCAGCGGTCGTTTATCTTGCTTAAAGATCCTTTCTTGCTACACTCTGTAATCACAGCGAACGTGGCAGCCGTGATTTCGGAATGAATGACGGCCTCCAGCGCTGCGGCGGTTCTCGCTCAGTTGGCAGCGCCTGTGCCGGGGGCTCGGGGCCACCGTGGGAGCGGGGTTTGGTGGAGCCGCTGCTGACCATCTGCTCCGTGGTGTGAATGAGCCCTTATCCCCCAAAGAGCGCAAGAGCCAGTTCTCATCCGGTCCCCCCGGCAGTATTTCCGAGTGACAGCGGCACTGCCGGCACCCCTCTGCTCCATCTCCCCTTGTGCCTCGGCAGCTGGAGCTGCAGCAGCCGCCCCACGCTCGGGACCCGCGGACCTCGCAGAGGCTGCAGGGCTTTGCTTTTCTTTGGAGGGATTGTCTTTCTCTAGGGAATCTTCCAAACAAATGTCTCATCTCACATGTTTTTCTTCCATAGGTCAGCAGTGATGGAGTCGCCGGGGCAAAACCTTCGGCAGTTTCCAGCCTTTCAGGAGAGCGCTAAGGGATGTTGGGGAGAAGCAGCGGGAAGGAGCCGCGGTGGGGACGACATGCAGGTCTTGACTGAGCATCACCCCGAAGCGCTCCGGGAGCCAGGGATGCGGCAGGGGTGGTCCCGAGCAAGGCCACGGCTGCGCGGTCGGGCTCCTTGGGGGGCTCCGGGTGGCAGGAGCAGGGATGCTCCCGGGGTCTCTCCTCCCGGTCCCCCGCAGCAGGGCCAGCGGTGCCTCCAGTGGTCCCACCAATGCATCCCACCGGCTCCGGGTGCAGCCCCAGGTCAGCCCAGGGAGCGGGAATGTCCTCGAGGTCCCCGTTACAGGGATGGACGCGTTCGTGGGAGCAGCCCCTCGCAGCGTGAAGGCAGACAGGGAAAGAACAGTTGCAGAAAGGAAGCCAGAATGCTTTTTGCAAAACTGTAGTTTTCCACAAAAGTATTTTTTTCAGAAACTTCACAAAATGAGGAGGAGTTTGGATTACTGGGTGACATCGGTTGTAGATTTGGGAGAAGTTTGTTTAGCTTTTCAGCACAGGCTGCTCCTGAGATCCCGCGTGCTGCAGCGTGGTACCCTCTGGGTCATGTTGGAGTTTCCCGTTTCATTTCTTCAGTTTTTAGTTTTCTGTTGTGTCAGTTAAGTTACTTTAAACAGCGGGACACCAATTTCTGGGTCTGCTCTTCTTGCCCAGTGCCGGGGCCACCAGCTTCTCTCTTTCTCTTGCTTTACCTTAGCCCAGTAATGATGTTTCTAATGGAACAAAAAGCTTCTCTCTTCAAATGTTTCAGCTGCGGTTTAGAGCGCGCGCAGCTCCGAAATGAGGTTTCGACCCGAGGCGGAGGTCGGTGCGGGGGCTGCAGCTCGGCCCTCGGGCATCGCCCCGGCTCGCGTGGCCCCTGCCGTCCCCTGCGCTTGCTGCGGGGCTGCTCCCGTGCCCGCCTGGTTCCCGTGCCCCGTTAGAAGCGGATTGCAAAGAGACTGTTGCGTGATGATGCCGTAGCTGTTTGCAGCTGGCTTTAATGAGATTCAGGCCGTTAACCCTCCTGTCGGACACGTGCACGTGAAGAAAGCCGTAAGTAAAGGAGTAAAGTGGGATCGGGAAGCAGTGTCGCAGCCAGAGCGGTTCCACGCCTCGGCCGAAAGACCGGATCGAGAGCCCCTCGGGACTCTTCCTTCTCAAATTTAATTTCCCATTGAATTTCTTGCAACTCATCAGCGACAAGAACTGGAGACAAAGTGCTCTCGCTGTCCCAAGGAGAACCGCTTCCCGGGAAGCGCGGTGCCGGGAGGTGAATCCCATCTCATCAGGGCGAGTGGATTATTCCTGTTTCTTTAATTGCCTGAACATGAACTGCAGAAAACCGAACCAGTGCTGTAACTTAATTACTTCATTATGAAATTGAATAGCTTTTAACGTCTGACTGAGTTGGCTGGCTCTTGCGCTGTTCCCTCCCTTATGGCTTTGAAGAGAGCAAAAGCAGTCCCTAAAGATGACATCCTGAACTCCCCAAGGTCGGCCAGACGAAAAAAGCCCCGAACCGACCCACCCCGCAGCGGGGTGCGTGACCGCACGCCGCGACCTTGATGGTGTTCCCGTAAGCGCGGCGGAGGGCGAGCGCCCTCTCTGCGGGCTGCGGCTGCGCGTTGTGCCCCGTTACTGCCACAGCTGCTCTTTTTTATGGGTGTAATTGATTGAAATGGGTGCTCAGGAGCCCCCGTAGCGCTGGGGTGTTGTTCTTGTTGACCGTTCCCCGGAGTGGTTTGGGACACAAAGGCCACTGTAAAGCTGCTTGCAGGTTGTCTTCCTGTTTTAATGTTTTATTTAGGGTGAAAAACACGTGGGAAAATGTTCTGGGGTAAGTAGACAGCCTGAGTTTAAATCGTATGTTAATTAGACAAACATTAATTAAAGAGAAACACTTTCTGCTCCTTACAGGGTGCAGTAGTGGGTGACAGAGCTGAGGGTCTGTGCCCGGGGTGGGTTGGGGACTGTCCCCAGGGCTGAGGGTCTGTGCCCGGGGTGGGTTGGGGACTGTCCCCAGGGCTGAGGGTCCATGCCCGGGGTGGGTTGGGGACTGTCCCCCTCTGTGTGTCCCACTGGCTGCCGTGGGCCCTGCTGATGCCAGGGGGTCCTGGCTCACCCTCTGCAGAAGAGGGTGTTTGCCGGCGTGTCTGTGCGCACACTTTCCTTAATGAAGAAGAAATAATTCAAAGCTGCCGTGCATTATTTAGCGCGCTCTGACGTGGGCTGCCATCCGACCATGGGCTCGCGGGGATCGTGACCCGGCCACGGACACCGGAGTCCCTGCGCTGTTATTGCCCCGGTGGAACCTGCGGTGCCGGAGGGGCAAGGGGGGCTCAGCGTGTTTTGGGACCTCCTGGTCCTGCGCCTCTGCCCGAGGTGGTGCTTGGCTCTTGTTCACGCAGCGCCCACACGTCGGGTTTTACACCCAGGATTTACATTCTCATGCAGCTTTTATCCTTTGGGTCCGCTTTAAGGTGTACCCTGGTGATTCAGTGCTGCTACTGCAGTTTGCTCCATTGTTTGTGGGGTTTTTTATTATGGTTTGGGCAAGATGACACGTGACAACTAAGCGCCCAGCTTATCTTTCCGTGTCTGATCTGCCTGGGGCTTCCCAGCTGTCCGGGTTTCTTGGTGTGGAGGTGGGATGCTGCACAGCACGTTGGGAACGCACCGGGAATCGGTGGGTTTTTAGGGGTTTTAGAGAAAAAACCTGAGGTTTCCTTGCTGACCACAGCCCCATGAGGCTCTGAAGAGTTGTGCACCTGCTCCCGTGGAGGTCCAGGCAGTCTTGGTGGCTCCGTGGTGGACCAGGGCTGAGGCAATTGCTGTACCTGTGCAGCAGGGAGCTCGCCGCTCCGCGCTGCATTGCGCAGGGGACCGGGGGGACCGTCCCCGCGGTGCAAAGGGGGAGGTGGCAGCCTGGCGGGGACCCAGCACTGTGCACGCCCGGGTTTGAAGGTGGCTGAGTCAGGGTTTGGATTCAGGACGATCTTTTGTGCTTTGCGGAGCCGGCGTTTATTTTTAGTCCCTTCTGTAGCGCCGATTGCCATGGTAACGCCACGGCATCACACGGGTTCTCCAAAGGATGTGCCGGTTGTGCTGCTCTGGCAGCACCGGACCACGAGGAGCAGGCGTGGGGACGGGGCTCCTGGCCACGGTTTTTCGGGGGGAGGTGGCAGCTCGATGTCCCATGTCTGGTCCATCCCATGGATTCGGCTTACGGTCAGAGCTGGGGCTCGCTGCCACCCCCGGCGGGGGCTCGCCACCTCTGGAAACCCAACGCAATCCTCCGAAGCCTACAGACCTGTCCAGGAAGAATTTTAAATGCATCCTTGGAGCATTAAAGCTGCTCAGCAGGGAATTAACGGCTCAAAACCTTGTCGACTAAAGCGGATCAGCCTTTTTGTCTGAAATTTATGCAGAAAAGTAAAGAACAACGTGGGTGGTTCTGCACCTCTTCGTACTGTTTGAAAGCAGATGCTGAAGGATGGGGGGGATCATCAGCCTTCAAAGGCTGCTGCACGTGTCCCAGAGCACAGCCAGACACCGCCTCCCGCGCCGCCCGCCCCGGGCAGCCGCTCGCCTCCCGAGAGGTCTGGGCATCCGAATTCCCCCTGACCTTGGAACATCTTCCCCTTTCTCATCTTGGACGGCTTCATCACCAGTTGCTCTCGGGGCAATCCAGTGCGCACCCAGAAAAGCCACTCGTCAGTGATCTCGCTGAAGACTCAGCAGGGAGGAAAAAAATACGTTAATTAACATACCCTGGAACTTTTCTTTTTGCTTGGGTGTGATAGCGCTGGCATTTGGCTCCAAGATTACAGCTAAAAATTATTTGAGGAGATAAAAGGCTGAAGGGAGCCTACTTCCACTTCAGTTGTTTTTTTTTTTTTAATTTCAACAGATTGACTCACTTGAAGCTGAACATCATTCAGCGCTCTCCGAGCTGCCCGACTCCCTTACACCCTTCAAAAGGGGGCGGCTGGGAGCTTTCCACGGGGCTGCCTTCGGGATTTATGGAGTACGCTTCCACGCGCACGTGCTCCACCTCCCTTTCAGGAAGAAATACAGTGCTTTTTACTGTCTGTCACTTCTAATTGCAGCGGTGTTTCAATCAGATGGCGCACGGTCCATTGCGGGAGCTGGGCTGGAGTGCCCGTCCCCGGCTCTGCTAACGGCGCCGGGCTTCTGTCCCCTGCGATAAATCCAAGGGGACACGGTTCGCCTCTGGTTCCCCCACGTGCCAGGGAAGGTTTGCCAGCAGTTCTGGGAAACACGGAGGAACCAGACGCCCCTTCCCCAGGAGAAACACCTGTAATGGTCTGCTCCTGCGTAGAATCATAGCATCGTCTGGGTTGGAAGGGACATTTAAGATCAAGTCCAACCGTTAACCCAACACTGCCAAACCCACCACTAACCCATGTCCCTCAGCACCACCTCTGCCCATCTGTTAAATCCCTCCAGGGATGGCGACTCCACCACTGCCCTGGGCAGCCTGTTCCAATGCTTGACAACCCTTTCCATGAAGAAATTTGTCCTAATATCCACCCTAAACCTCCCCTGGAGCAACTTGAGGCCTCCTTTTCTCCAGGCTGAACACCCCCAGCTCCCTCAGCCGCTCCTCACAGGACGTGTGCTCCAGACCCCTCACCAGCTCCGTTGCCCTTCTCCAGACACACTCCAGTGCCTCAATGTCCTTGTCGTGAGGGACC
Source organism: Anarhynchus alexandrinus (assembly GCA_008711295.1). Lineage (NCBI taxonomy): Eukaryota > Metazoa > Chordata > Aves > Charadriiformes > Charadriidae > Anarhynchus > Anarhynchus alexandrinus. The sequence goes on along the minus strand of VUYV01000581.1, from coordinate 167,783 downwards.
CAAAACTGAACGCAGCACCGGAGGTGGGGCCTCACCAGTGCCGAGTACAGGGGGACGGTCACTGCCCAGCCCTGCTGGCCACACTGTTCCTGACACAGGCCAGGATGCTGTTGGCCTTCTTGGATGGGACCAGGCTGTCAAAATGTGGGGCTCTCCCACGAGCCTGGAGATGAAATGCCCTTTGTGCTCCCTGCCAGGAGATGGCTGGATACGTGGAAATACACGAATGCCAATTTCTGGTGTATTGGATGTTGAGATTTCCCTTTAAGACCTGAAGTATATAGTTATATCTAACTCTTGGTTACCCAGTACCGCCTGTAGTTCAGCTCTTTTCACCCATTTCTCTCCCAAACGCTGTCCCTATCACCGTGCCCGGCTCCTCGCCCCGCGGGGGCCGTGTCGGGGCGGCGCGGTGCCCGTCCGACGCTCCTCATGGGCGAAGGGCGGGAGGGGGAGTGTGCGCTGCGGGGCAAGCAACGCCGCTGCCTCGGAAATGGATTTCACCTCACTGTTGGGCTCCGCTCCCCGGCAGCCAGGAGGATCCTGGGCCCTCTCTGCTGCTTATTTCGGGATTTTTTGGGGGTGGGAGGTGTGACCTGCAGAGGAGGACAACCTGCAGGGCTGGGGAACCACAGCGCTGAGTGGAGAGCCAAGGAATAGTCTTAAAAACTAAATTAAACCTGCTGCAGATACATATAGTGTTTTTTAAACATCATTTTGGACCTGTTCTTTGTTTCTCAGGCCATGCCTGCTTCCCGTGATCAGAGGAACGACGGAGGGAGGGCTGCTCCTCCGCCCAGGGAGGGCTGACGGGACACCGGATCCCTCTCCAGCTTGTTCCAAGGGAGGGTGAAAACAGCAGGGAACGCTTGACCTGCTACGCCAGACTTTTCGGAGAGCTTGCCTGTATTTGGAAGCACGCTGAAATGGCTGATTTGGGATCCTTCCCCTGGCGTTCAGGTATGGCGGTATCGACCGCGGCGCAGGGGCTGCTCCGGCGCGCTTCCAGAAGTTAGGAAACGTGAGGGTGGATCGGGAGAGGAGCCGGAGTTGTCCCTCGGGCTGTCTTTGCGGGCGCTGCGGGGAAGGAGGATTGCTGAGGATGGCCGAGCGTCGAGGTTCTCCCCTCGTCCTGCCCTGCGTCTGTCGGAGCAGGGTGAACCACTGAAAGCCAATTAAGGACCTCGATGAATCTTTGCCTGCTGGAGTTTCAATTACCTTAAGTAGAAGTCAGTATGGAGCAGGAGTACTGTTAGCCTAAAGGCTATCGTTTGGACTCTCGCTAATTGGATCGTGCATTTGGAAATTACCGTGCTCCTATGGGGTGAAATCTATACGTTTACTGAGATATCTCTTACAGATATTTTCCAGCTCAATCCGTACCTGTGGAAGGCTCACATTTTTTCTGCTTAAAAACCTCTAAATAACCTTCCAGGTTGTTCACCGCTGCTAACTCATCCTGCTTGAGACGAGCTGTGCCTGTGTACGCAAACAGAGCTGAAAAAATTTGGAGAACGCTTATTAAGAGGCTTGTGTGGGATCTGGAAAGCCAGGGTGGGTTTTAAGGTCGTTTTAAAAGAGGATGGATTTTAAACGAGTTTTAGTGGAACTGCTGGATCAGAATTGGCATCCCGCGTTCCTTTGGTTTGGAATGAGGCAAAACAAATTTGTTGTGAAGAAAATCGGGACAGGCTTTCCTTGTGTGACGGCGCGAGGCACTTGTCGTCCAGCACACAGATTTAACTCAAGGGGCACATCCTGATGGAAAACTGCCTAAGAGATTTAAAAAAAAAAACTATTAAAAATGCGAACGGTACGAAGCGTACTAATTCATCATGGGAACCTAATGCTTTTCTGAGCAGAAAACATCTACTGGAGGATTTTAGAGTTGCTTCTCTTATTTACATCTGAAAAATAGGAGGTGTGACTAAAACGATGTCTGAGCCAGAGGAAATGTATTAAACCCATGTCCTGATCCCGGAGGTGGTGAGGTTGGGTATTACGGGAATGTTCTGCTTTAAAACTGGCGACATGAACAATATTGTTTGGTTGTTTTTTTTTTTTTAATGGCTGCTCTTTACCTCTGCACTTCTTGTTATTGCTGTAACCTCCCTTCGCTCCAGACAGCCCGGGATTGTGCGTTTAATACAGATAAGTGCAGGGCATTACGCTGGGCAGCGGGAGATTAACCCACCCTGCGGGGCAGTCGGGGACTCGGCGGGGGCCGGCTCAGCCCTGGGGCCACCGGCCAGGACCTGCCGTGCCGGGGGTGGCCATGGGGGGACCCCACCGGGGGGTGGGGGTGCTTCTGCAGAGAACGGCGCGGAGATGGCTTCCATATCGTGTGTAGGGACAGCGGCTGGAAGAAAAATCAAATTTTATAGAGCGTTTTAAGAAGAACTATAGACATTCTCAAAGCATGGAGTAAGAGTGTTAGTAATCATAGAATGGTTAGAGTTGGAAGGGACCTTTAAAGGTTATCTAGTCCAATCCCCCTGCCCTGGGCAGGGACACCTCCCACCAGCCCAGGTTGCTCCAAGCCCCGTCCAACCTGGCCTTGAACACCTCCAGGGATGGGGCAGCCACAGCTTCTCGGGGCAACCTGCGCCAGGGGCTCACCACCTGCACAGGAGAGAATTCCTTCCTCGTATCTCATCTAAATCTCTCCTCTTCCAGTGTCAAACCGTTCCCCCTCATCCCACCGCTCCCCTCCCTGATCCAGAGTCCCTCCCCAGCTCTCCTGGAACCCCTTTAGGGACTGGACGGAGCGCTAAGGTCTCCCCGGACCTTATAGTAAGTTATAACTTGTAATGAGTTGCAAGTACAGAGCTCATAAACATGTTTTTATAAATTTATACAGCGTACAATAAGTTAGAAATATATAATTGCAATAAGAATGGCTTATTACTTTAACCAATACCTTTACCAATTACTTTACAACAGTTACAATTACAACAATTAGTTTACCAAAAACTTTAGCTTGCCTAGAAAAAGCCATATAAAAGGAAGGTGGTGCCCCCGGTCCTCAGCAGGGATCAGTTTGCAGCTTCACTGGCCCTATATCACTATGCCCTATGGCCCTATGGCACTATGGCACTATGCCCTTNACCATTCTATGATTCTATGATTCTATATCGCTATGCCCTATGGCACTATGCCCTCGTCCTGTAGCCCACGGCCCCCGGCCGCCTGCCCCCACTGTGGGTGCGGGGTGAGACATCCCCCTGCAACTGCCATCTCCCCCTTTCCCTGCGGACGGGGAGCTCATGGAAAACTGGTTAGTGATTAATCACCAGCCCTCAGCTGGGAAATCATATAGGGGCTGACTCGCCGTCTAGCAATGGTCACGAGTGGGATGTTGGTCTGTTGGCACATGAATGGGAGAGGATTTTGGGTGCTGCGGAGGGCTGGGGGAGGTGCTCGGGGGGGCAGAGGGCTGGTCCCCGCTGGGAGATGCCCCCGGCTGGACGTGGGTGCTGCTCCGGCTCGGCGGCGTCACCTCGCTCGGGGAGCTGCTGAGGCAGCCCGGGGCCTCAACACAGCGCGGAAACGCGGTATCAATATTTAAAGCCAGCCGGGTAGCGTTGCTTTCAGGAAAGCAATCTTTCTGCATTTTTTATAAGGTGAGCCGGGGTCTCCTTACCTGCCAGAATATATAATCATCCAAGAGACAATATCCGATAGCGTTACCTACCTAAATGGGACATTACGGGAACATCTCCCCTCACAATAGCCTGCTGCACGACCAACAATGCTCCATTTAGAGAGGAACAAATTGTCAGCATCTGCTTCTAATTTAGTTTACTTTTAAGGTGACTGACACCTTTTGAGGTCTTTGGGAACAACAGTGTTTCTGTGGTTAAGGAGATGATAAACACGGAAGGCTGAGTAAGCACAATATGCCTTTTATACGGCTGTTTAAGAACCGCGTTTTGCTTTAGTTCGCCAACTTCCAGGTGAAAGAACTTGAAGAATCTTATAAGCCTTGAAAGTTTTGTCTCTGGAAAATAAGTATGTATTACTTCAGCTGCTCAGGGTTGAGTTAAAGGTTTCTGGAGTTGCTGGAAACCCTTTTCTTTTTGGGAAGTGCTAGAGAGCTTAATGACAAATGAGGTAACACTTTAGAACAGGGTCAGCGCTAGAATTTGTTAACGGCTCAAATTTTGAGTCATTTTTGTAGAGTTTTGCAACATTTCCAGAGAACGTTTCAGTGCCATCTCTGCTGAATAGGTTGGATAACACCCGTTTCTGCGCAAGGTAAATCTTATAGGACTTCTTCCTAAAGGAAACGGAACGACTTTCTTAAAAAGCACCTAAAAAGGGTTTTCTTTTTTTTTAACTGTGGCACATGCCGAAACGCAGTGAGCCGGCAGAGCGCAGGCGCTGCCAGCAGGACGGTCCCCACGCTGGGCTCCTCAGGGGAGCGTGGCCAGCAGACCATGCCTGGATCAGGAGGCCCCTGCCTCCCGAAGGCTGGGGGGACCCAGTAGAGGCCACCCGGGTGGCCAGAGGCTGGAGGGACCCAAGTCCAGGCGGGGTGACAAGAGCCGGGTTGGTCCTGGATGGCCAAGAGGGGACTCGGCAGAGGTCTGGGAGTGCCCAGAGGGGAGGAGGACGGTGGTGGATCCAAAGTCTCCTGGGTAATGGTGGGTGGTCAGGCAGGGGACACCGGCCACCTCTTTGGAGCTTCAGGATGGACCTTGGGAAGAGCTTTTTTTTCTGGTGCAGCGTGGGCAGAGGCTGCCCGGAGGGCTGGGGGGGGTCTTCAACCTTGGGGGTCTGCAAGGCTTGGGTGGGAAAACTCATCTAGGGCTGGTGACAGACCTGCTGTGAGTGGGACATGGGGCCAGGGATCTCCAGAGGTCCCTTTCCCCGGTTCCGTGAAGCTCTTCATGCAGCCCCCGGTCCCTCTGCAACTGCTTGCCAGTTGCCTGCCACTGCGAGCCACACGCAGCCTCCCCGCAGGGCACGGGTGGGCCATTGCCCTTCCTCTCGGTGCGATGGCTTTAAAATCCTGCTCGTCTTTAGAGGGCTTTTCTTCCTCTTTGCCTGCCTCTCTCTCCAAACACGGGTATGTTTGCGCTTCTAAAGTGGCTGCTGTGATTAGTGCTGTAATCTCCGTATCAGCTTTTACATTTCCAACCAGAGAGGGAAATTAATTCAATTGTGGTGTCTGCTCCTTTCATACATTTTCCCAAAACGCTGTTTGCTCAGCAAGCACGTGGATCGGGAAAAGTCCTAACTTTGTTCTCATCTTAAGGGTGATCAAACCCCTGAATTTCTACGACTCCTTTGGAGGATGGAAGCTCCTGCTGGACGGGGCGATCCGAGGAGCTGGAGCACTGCACGTGGGAGGAGGAGGAGGAGGAGGAGGATGGATGGAGCGCCCGGCTCAGCTCCGACACAGCCGGGGCGGTGCGGGCATCGATGCTGTGAGGCCGCATCCGGCAGGAACGGCGCTGGGGTTTGCTGGGACGAGCCCACGTGGCCGCGGGTTTGCCGTCGAGGGAGCGCGCGCCTGACTTCACCTCCGCCGGCTGGAGACCTCCGATCCTCACAGCTTCAGTGACCTGCGCCGCCTTTTCCCGCTACCACCCCCCTACATACCTCGTTTTGTGCACGTCCAGTTCAGGTGTGCCGCTTTGCACGCCGTTATATGTTGTTTTTTAAGAAGTGCCCTCCTTATTCGTGGCAAAACGCAGCCCGCTGGCCGGCGGGAGCCTGCTACAGATGTTTCCATGAGAAGGTCGCAGCTCTTCTTTCTGGTTAAGCTCTGCCGACACATATCTAATTACAGCTTTGTGGCCGGCATAAGGTTATAGCGGGAGGAAAGTGCGCGCTGAAAATCAGTTTACATGATTTGAGGGCAGCGACTTAGTGCGGGAGGGGGTGCTGCCTTCGCGGCGGGGGCAGGCGGCGAAATGCTGGCGGCACGCACGGGGACCGTGGGGAGTAAAAATGCCGAGGAAGCGCTGAAGCTGAGGAAGCAGTCGGTGCTTTCCCTGGGGAGCAGGGAGAGAGCCCTGAAGAGCTCCTCGGAAAGCGGGAAGGAGGGCCGGGGCCGGGGCGGGCAGCCGCAGCAGCGTGCCCGGCGGCTGGCTCTGCTGCGGGAGCTGGAGATGAACTGGTACCTGCGGGTCTGCGAGCTCTCCCACGAGTACACCATCGCCTACACCACCGGGATGCCCCACAGGTACGTACCCCGCCGGCCGCTCAGGCGGTAGCAGCCTGCACTCCAGTAATAACCATAACATCATAATAACAGAATAATAACAGAATAGTGATAATAATAGTGATAATATAATAATAATAGTGATAATAATAACAGAAAGCTTTTTGGCTTTATGAGTTGACTTTTCTGATTATTCAGGTTTTTTGTTTTTTGGTTTTTTTTCCACTGTGCTGCAATGGGTGCATGTTACAGAGCCGAAAATTCTGCAAACTTGTTGCTTGGTTTCTGTAACTTCTTCGGCACAAACCGCCCGTGGTTGTTCAGCCTTATTTCTCATCTTTCTTATTTCTCATTCTTTTGTCCAAGTTTCATGCGAATTTAGTTGAAAAGTCGCTGCTGTTGCGTGGGGACCGCGTGGGTGAGGGGAGAAAGGGGCAGGAAAGCCTTTGCTGGGTGCTGGGTCCCCGTCCCCCCCCTTCCCTCCCCCTACCCGTGTGGCGGCGAAGAAGCCGCTCCGGAGGGGAAACCCGCAGCTGCTGAATTCCTAATTCCAGCGATCTTAAATGTCGCAGCCTCCAGAAACTGATCTTGCTCCTTTAAAAAAAAATATAAGGGGATCTTGGTATTAGTGGAAATTAGACGTGCGACTCTCTAATCTCCTGTGCTGTATAAGACCCTTAATGAAATAGGAACCTAAATGGGAATTGCCTGGCGTTGCGGGCTCAGCCCCGCCGGCCCCGACCTGCGGCACCGCGGGGGCAGGGCGGCCGTGCTCGCTCGGGGCGGTTTCGGGGACCGGCGGAGGGAGGATGCGGGTTTCACTCACCTCGAGGGACAACGCTGTGGTCATAGGGGGTGTTCAGCGTTTTGCCCAGCGATGTGCAAATGCACCGGTACAGCGGGGATTTCAGCTGAGAAGTCGGGTGAAATCTTCCCTAATCCCGGACAGAAGGGGGGTGCCCGCGGTGCTTGGCGCAAACCGAGATCTTGCAGATACGTTGGGGTTAAAAACTAATAAAAAACATTAGAAGAAAAATTAGAAACAGGATGAGTGAAAGGAAAACAAGGCAAAACTGAGAGCTGGAGCAAGGAGTTACGAAGTGCAGAAACGTCTAACAAGCCCAAGGAAGGGAATGGGAGTGGGGCTGCAGAAAAAGGCTGAGCAGTTTCTGGGGCACAGCGCCCACCGGCCCCACCAGCCCGCCGTGCTCACCAGCCCCACCAGCCCGCGGTGCTCACCGGCCACACCAGCCCGCCGTGCTCACCGGCCCGATGAAAGCAAAGCACTGGGGAATAACTTTGGGGAGAACTAAATTTCTAATGATGCCGATCCGTTCAAGCCCTCAAAACGCCAAACCGGTGAAACTCTTACGGCTAAAAAAAAATTCAGAAGAGCTTGTGGAAATGTTTCTTTGCCATTGGTTCGCCTTGCATCACAGATGAGGAGAGAGCTGGATCTGACAGGAGATAAAACAACAGGGGGAATTTATTTTGGGGGCCGTGGAGGGTGAATAAAGGGAGAAGTCGGGAGTCCCAGCCGGACGAACCGTGCTCAGGTAAAGCGTGTCGCCGCAGACCTGTCCACGCTTTCTGTAAGGCAGCTGCAGGGGAGATCGCAGCTACAGCCACCGGTGTTACGCTGCTGGGAGGGAAAAACACCGTTCCTACTAGGCACGGCTGCAGTCACACAGCGTGTTTTGTTCCACTGAGTGCGCTTGCATTGCGGAGAGGAGAGCTTGAAAGCATCACTTGCGCCCCACCATTGATGGCTGGGCTCGGTCAGCACCATGAGAAGGGGATCCCCCATCTTCGGGCAGCAGTGTGTCAGGGTACCACGGGGACCCCAGGCCAGTGGGGCAGGACCCTCCCACTGTCCCAGCCCAGGACTTTGGGGTCCGTTGGTGTCCCCAGGACCCTGACACAACAGTTGCAGAGAAAGAATCACGGGGTAATCCAACTGTCCATGCCAAACTCCCCTCTGTGACATTGAATTATAATCTTTTAAAATATGTTCTGGGTTTGGGATCAGTCCTTGTTTATCTGCTTTGAAAGATTTAAGGATTAGTTGCGTTCATGATATGTCCATCACTTGATTATTTAACTTATTTTTCCTATGTATTTGGGATTGAAATGACAGTCAGAAAATGGGTTGAGTTTTTAAAATAGAAGAGTCTCAGAAATCTGCCTCCATGGTGTCTATCAGACGTTGTCATGATTTGTTTGCTGTGGGCTGGTGTTGGCCGGAAAAAGTTACTGTGGTCCTCCTGGATGTTGGGTGCCCTCGGGCGCTGGCTTTGGTCATGCTGTGGAACTGGTGCTGCTTCTCCCATCACTCCTCAGGGATGAAGACGCTGAGAACCAAGACTTTTTGTTTGCTGTTTAGCAGTGGTGAAATAACTGTTTGTCGGTTTGGTACATTTATTTTTTATTTAGGTACCGGTGCCCTCGCCTGCTGCCCCATGCCACGAAGCAGCAGGTTCTGTGGAGCTGGAGGTTTTGTAGCGGCTGGTGGCATCTCAGGGGCTTTGCCAGCTCCCCTCCCACAGCCCCTCTCTGTCCGGGCTCCTGAGGGAGCGCACAGCCTCCCGAAATCTGCTGCTCATTCTCTGTCCTGGCTCCGATGCCCGTAGCTTGTTCCTTTCTTGAGTATTTCCCTTGTCTGTTTGTTTTTCGGTTATTTTTTTTTCCTTCTCGGTGTTTGACTGCTCCATATCCTTTGTTTTCTAATTAATTGTCGAAGCCCCGGGAGGCTGCAGATACTGGGGAAGTTTACAGACCACGTAACCTGAGCTGTGAGAGTTCACAATGGACTATGAGAAAACAAAATGTTTTAACGACTTGCATAAGAGATGCTTGCAGCAGTCATCTGTCCAGGCCACGGCCTGAAATAAACCCTGTGAGAATATTTGTTTTACGTTTATTGGCCTTGGACTGAATCCCAAGCAAATATTTCTCATTATCTAAATATAAGACCTGGGAAACAGGGTCGGTGCTCTATTCCCACTGGCAGTCCTTATCCCATGGAGTACTTGACCATTATAGGTCTCAGCAGCTGAACAAGATTGCTGATCTTGGCCAGAATCCATCCTGGGCATCAATTAAAATGAGCCAGTTGCAATAACATAAAGAATGGCTGGGAGAAAAATACCGCTCCATAGTCCTGTGGTCTTCCTGGGCAACACAACCCAGCTCATACTGTCTTGTACTGGTGGGAGCGTGATGGCACTGGGCTCTCCTCTCGGCAGACTGTAGGGTGGAAGCTCTTGAGGACCCCACACTCCGGTATCTGCTGGGCATTGAGGGTCTCCGCAGCGTGTGGACCATGCATTTGTACAAGCCCAGCTGTGCGGACATCCCACCCCACAAGCCGAGCCTGCAGAAGCCGAGCGAAGCGCTCCTGAAAGGTAAAAAGCAAAGCGTGGTCCCCAGAGCCGGCCCTCCCGCGGCGGGCTGGCCGGGGCAGCCGAGCCCAGCCGCCCAGCTGAAGCAGCTGGAGAAGTTCCTGCACCTCCATGGGCTGTCGCTGCAAGAGACCGTCCGAGCCGAGACGGGAATGAAGTACAGGTACTTCTGCACGGCCCTCGCTGGGGGACTCGGTGGCGGGCTGTTTGTCAACACACAGCTAAAATTAAGGGGAACCAGAGTGAGCAACTGTCTGTCACCATGGTCGGCCTGCGCCCGCCCATGCGCACCTTCTGGCAGGCTCACAAAACCTGGAGACGTTGTCTGCTTTAGTAACTTTTCTTCTCTAAGGTTTCTGAGCACCCTAAGAATTAGCAGGACTTTGAGCCAAGCGAAATGCACGTGACCTATTCTCTTAAAACGTTGAATTTGAGCTTTCTCTTCTACCGTTAGGTGTTTGTGTCTCTCTACTGAACTGTCTCTTTCACCTTCAGTGGAAATATTTACTCTTTCCAATGTTTTCATGAAAACTCACTTATTTATGTGCGTTAGAAGGATAATGGCTGAGCGGTGAAACAGAAAACATGAACAGAGGTGTTCTGACTGTGGCGGGTGCTTTGATGTAATGTCTGTCCCCACTCTGCCCTAAAACTGGAGCAACTGGACTGAAAGCCCAAGAACCAGAGCCTGGCTGGGCTCAGGCTGGGAAGTACGTGGCTCGTGGGTTAGAAAGAGCGTCCGAGGGAGAGGGCGCCATGCGTGCCGGGAGCTGGGAGAGCCTGGGGAAAGAGGCTGTAGGCGGGGGGACGATGGGTGGAGAAGACATCGGTGTGCTTAGTCTATCAGCTGTCATTTTGTTTTGTTGCAAAAGACATTAATTTTAGGGATAATGTTCCCTACGAAAAGTGGACACATTCTCTGTGCTTCTAATATAAGAAAATTTTCTTCCAAAATGTTTGCTTTCCCGAGAGGTTGACTCTTGCCCACGGCCAGTCTGAGTTAGATAGTGAAATAAGACAACGCGTTTACTATTTTTATGGCAACAGCACGGCTGTGTCACAGCTTTAGCTGCTGGCTGGGGAAGTTTGTTGTTGTCTGGAGCCCCTGTCCGGGGAGAACCGAGCGCGTGAAGGACGTGCTTTGGAGCCGGCATCAGAAGATATGGCAAAGGGCTTCGTCCCTCTGCTCTGCCTGCGCCGGCTGGCCATCCTTGGAGCACGTTGGGGTTATGCAGCCTTGAAAGCCATCTTTGGAGCAGGTTGGGGTTACGCAGCCTTGAAAGCCATCTTTGGAGCAGGTTGGGGTTACGCAGCCTTGAAAGCCGATGTAAATAAGTAGAGAGCTGAGCCCACAGTGTTCAAGTGACGGAAAGGGAAAATGTCCAAAGGCAGCGGAACGGCATCCCAGGGATGCCATGCTCCAAGCGGAGCGATGATAGGAGTAATCCCTGGCGTCGCTCTGGGCTAGCAGGAGCGATGCTGTCCCCGAGCGAGACGCTCTGATTAACCGGGTTTTTCGGATCTGGACGCTTGCCTCCCTTCTAATGAGAAATTCTTTTGCTCCCCTTCTGATGAGCCTAATCCCACGGGGCAGTTGTGTTTGAAGCAGTTGGTGTTAGTACACACAAGAAAATTTCCATGTGTCTTATTGCTCTGCTAATTCCGCACTTTCTATGGTGTTGGTCCGCTCCAGACGTAGTTTAACTCTTACCGTGCCCTCGCTGAGAAGCACAAGTGATGTCGGAGTGGCACAGTGCTCCCATCCAGCAGCTGTGATCTGGTGTCTGAGGTTTCCTCCACGGGAGGTTATCCCGCAGAGGGCCCTGATGGGCAGAGGCCGCCCTGGTACTGACCCTGGCTGCGACGGAGCCAAGAAGGCATTGGTCAAAAAAAACCCCCACTTTGATCCCCAAAGCTGCTGGAGATTCAGTTTTTAAGTCACGGAAAAAGGTAATTAATGAGCTATTCTGGGACCGCCTTGTGCTCCAGGAGTAGCTGGTGTGGGGCGTCGGGCTCTTCCCAGTGCCAGGGGCTGTGGGTGCCCGCTCAGCCCCAGTATGGGCTCCACGCAAACGGCTTCACACCCTTCTCAGATGGGAAAACAGAGTGGTCTTCATTCATCAGAGCCTTTAGTCACTGTTAAATAAAGCACGCACTTAATTTCTGTTGAAGCTGATGGATTCGAGCATATGCTTAACTTTAAGTAGGTGCCTTTTTCACAGTTGACAGGAGCAGCTATGACATACTGCGTTCCACCTCCGTCACACCCCGGGGGGAGGACGACTTCTGGAAGAGACGGGGCTGTGCGCAGGGCTGTGCCGCAGGGCGGGAGGGATTTCCCAGCGGTCATCGCTTGCTGCTTTCCCCAAATTTTTGCTCTTCTGGCTTTAGAAGCACAGAGGCTCTTCTAGTCTTATTGTGAGCTCGAAGGTTTCGCTTTCCAGCATGGCTTGTTTTGCCTTCCTTCAGCCATCCATAGGTCTAGTCTAAAGACAGCCCGATAAAAAACTCCTTTTTTATTAAGGGCTATTTAATTATGTGTGGAAAGTAATGAATTGTTAAAAAGAAACACTTACTAAATACTCGTAAGCGGGTTTATTTATAGGATGATTAGTTCATTTTCCTTTCATTGCTTTAGCAAATACAGCTTAGTTCAGCCTATTACCGAGTAACCCAAAGTGCAGCAGTGCACGAGCTTACTTTGTTTCTGACGACAATAGTATTTCTCTCAGCTGAAACGCCATTTGCAAAGCCAATTTGGTGTCTTATTCTCCAACGAGGTGTGCGTTGCACGGCTTCTTTCCGTGCACGCCTCGCAGGGGTTTGAGCTCGTGGCGACCGGCCCCTGAGGGCTGGGGCTGTCCTCACGGCCGGGAAGCCGTGGCTCTAAAACCTCTCGACATTCTGCTCGTGCACGGTTAAAAATCGCGTCTCCGGGCTCGGGCAGCTGCAGTTTGGGAGCCCCGAGGGGAAACGTTAGGTGTATGCGTCTGCGAAAGCACCCGGGCAACTTCTGCGAAAGGCGCTGTTGGCAAATGTTCTATGTGGAAAGTATTCACGGGGGTCACGGAGCCCCGCGGCGCTGCTGGATTAACCCACGCAGCAGCCTTCCCAGCTGGGGGTATCGTTTGTCTCTTTGGATTTTATCTATTGTATATTTAGTTGAGGTTTTGCTCGGGGAAGGTGGGTTCTTCCCGCGGCACACCAGCCCCCGGCAAACTTACCTGGTTTGGAGCGAGCCCCCGAGGCGGCTGTTCCCGCGCCCCCACAAAGCCCTGGGATGCTCCACCCTGTTTATATCACTTTTTTTGGTTAAGCTAAATAAAAACTTGAACTTCAGGATTGTTATGCAGAAGCTCTTGTAGGAAGACTGGCCGGCAGGTAGCCCTTTGCAGGATGGGCTGCTTTTTCTTTTTTTTTTTCCCTTTTCTGCTCGCAAGGGGAAACGTCACCATCGCAGAGCGAGCGCTCAGCCGGCGCAGCAGGAGTTGGGCACGGTGACCGCGGGGAGGAGAGGGCACCTCCAAATCATCAAACTGATGGTAAACCCACCCTCGCTCAGCCTTTTCTTTTTCCCAAAAGAAAACTTCTCCCAAAATCACTTTTCCCCAAATCACTCCTCCTTTGATGTGCGAGGAGGACAAGGAGGTGGCTTGTGCTGGTAATAAAAATATTGCCATGACCAGATAGCCAATATATCTTCATTCTGAAAGATGAAAATACTTCTTGTGGCTGAATACAGCAAAAGGAAATACCAGAGAGCCCTAGGGACAAGCTGCTGGCAAAAGGGCTGTGATTTGTGTGTCTGATTTGGTGTGTGTCTTACGGTGGTACCAGTCTGTGTCAGGAAAAGCAATAAGGGAGTGAAATACGCAGTTGCAGTGCCGGCGTGAATGTCGTTCTTCAACTGCATCGTTACTTGCTTTCCAAGTGTTACTGGAGGTCAAACATGCTAAACTTGCTAGAAAGGCGCTCCGGTTTGGTCACCTCACTGAGGCAATTGTGGCACGTGGGGTAACCGGATCAGATCCTGAAATCGCGAAAGGCTTTTGGTGAGTACCCGGACTTTGTGGTGACCACTGGAGGCACTGACCATCACTGGCAAAACCACCAAATACTCCGGCAGAACTATTGCTGAAACGTCCCCCCCGTCCTTGAGTTACGTCAACTCGTGGTAGACACAAAGGCAAACGCCGTGTTAGGAAATGTAGCATGCAAAACAGCAAAATACCAATTTTTAAAATAAATTTCTGGGAGCTGACAATTCAAATCCTGCAGTCGGTGCCGGCCGTGCCGTTGCAGAGGGAGGCGGTAAGCTGGGCTGCAGAAAACGGGGGGCTCAGAGACGGGATTGTCCCTGCACCGGGCGATTAAACAGGCTTTTAGCTTAGGGAAAAGATGATTGACAGGGATTACAGCAGATGTGTTTAAAATCAGCCTGTGGCAGAGTAACTCACTGCCTCCCGTACCGCGGGAACCGGGGGGGGGGATGCAAACGAAACGTCTGGACAACGGGTTTAAGACACAGGGAACGCTTTCCCCGCATCTTGTAATGGAATTGGGGATCTCACTGCCAGGGGATGTTTTGGACGCTGGAAGGGTGAGCGCGTTCAAAACGCCACGAGGTCTCAGGCCATGGAGGGCTGTTAGAGACAAAGGGGCGGGTTTACCCTCTCCCACAGCGAATTTTTAAATGGCAGATGGCAGAAAGCCGAGGCGATGTGTCGGGAGCGGCGTTACCGGATTTTTATTCGGTTCCTTCATAATCTTTTTCTCAGCACCCGCTCCTGGGCACTGTCGGGGGATGCTCTGCTCCGCGCCGGTACGGCAGCGCCCGCGCTGCGCGGGAGGAGAGGGGTCGACGTGCAGGGGCTGAGCGGGCAGCTCTCACCCTTCGGCCCTCGTCCCTTCTTCTGGCCTCACTTTTATACCCCCGCGGGGCTGCTACAGAGAGGGGGACTTGGGAGCGACGGTTTGCCGTAGCTGCTTTTCCAGGCTCCCTTGCTCAGGCTCATTTCATGCATGGAAGCTTTAAAATATCTAATCTTTAGATGGGAAAATACATGAGAGCACTTGGTGGGGACCTATAATCCTGCGCTGTAATCCCGCCCTAATCTGCTCGATTCAGAGCACAGTTGCATTATATTTATTGGGATATAGCTTACGGCGTTAATGTTTCCCCTATTTCCTGCGCAGATTGATCTATAGAGCCACCACCAGCTGTGTCCTTTTTCTAACAGCCAGTGTAATTTTTCCATAAGTGGGTTTTTGATTCTTTTTTTCCTGCTCAAACCACAGCGCCTGCTATCTAGCGCGATGGTGCCGGCAGATATTCCCATGACTACCCTTTTTCCAAACTGTTTCCCTTTCCACTTGCTGCTTGTCGGTTGTGTGATTTCTGTAGGGTTCCCGCCGCGGTCCTTTGTAGGGTTCCCCCGTGCACGAAGCGGGGCGGACGGGATGCGAACAGGGGACGTGTGTGAGGCCGCGGACGGGGTATCCGCACGTGCGCACGGCGTGTGTGGCGCGGTGTTTCCCCCCTTGAAGTCGGAAACGCCGTTGTTCTCCGTGGGGAGACGGGTGCCCATGGCCCGCGTGCAGCGCGAGCCCCATCTCCCCGGCGGGGTTTCAGCAGGAGGAGCTCTTTAGCTGCTCGTACGGTGCCGGCTCCCGGTCCTGCTGCTTTCCGCCGTTGCCCGCGAGAAACACACACGTACACACACACACGTACACACACACACGTGCACACACGCTTCCTATGGCAGCGCAAGGTGCTCACCAACAGTGATGGGCACTCACACCTTCCCGTAGGAAGCTCCCCGTGCCGCAGATGGAAGACAAACCAAATTCCCCCCCCAACCCCAGCAATCAACCCCAGCCCTCCCGCAGCCCCTGCCGCTGCCCGGCAGGAATTTGCACGCCTGCCACTGCTTTCCGGGCGCCTTCTGCTCCCGTCGAACTCCAGCCTGAAAGCCTGCGCCGCCAGATGCTGAGTAACCCCCCCCAGCTCCGTGGGCAGCCCGCCGCCTGCCGAGCCTGCTCGCTACCCCCCGCCGTGCCATCGGCCGCGCGCAGCGGATCCCGCGCCTCTCCAGGGGGCTGACTGGAAATTTTTGGGATATTTATGAGTATATTTATATCCAGGTTTGAAAACCTGCAGTCTGCGCGCGTGCCCTGGGATGAAACTCAGTCCGTGCGGTCTCGGTTTAAACAGGTTTTATCCGGGAGCCTTTGGGCTGACTTTGGGAGCTGCTGAGATGGGGACCTCGCCGTACGTCGCGCTGACGCAAGGTGCTGACCGGTGGATGGAAGGGGGGCTGAGTTTAGGAAAATCCCAGGTGGACCTCCTCTGGCAGCTGTTGCTGGTTTGTTTCAAGGCTCCATCCTTTAGGAAACGATCATAACCCCAGGTTCTGGGCAGGCTTTGAAGAGGTTGGCTCCGACGGCAGGCTGAGAGCGGGACCCTGTCTCAGCAGCCGTGGGGTGTGCTCCGGCGACGCTGACCCTGCGCCCGGCATCGCCCATGGCCACGGTTCAGATTTCGGTCTTCAACACAAATCCGATACTGATGGAATCACAACCTTTTTGCTTTGCTTAATTGAAATAAATAAGCAAACGCGACGGCAGCTGCTCTTCCACCATCTTTCTCCTGCCCCGTCCCCATCCCTCCCACTGCACGTCTCCCACTATGAGCAGAAAATGCCCCTTTTCAGCCCCGGCCGCGCAGGTGGATGGCCCAGACTGTGCTGAGAGAATCCCCTTGGTTTTCTCTCTTGGTTATTAATCCTAGTTTGTACACTAGGGGTTATTATTAGTGAATTTTCACTGCATTCAGAATTTGCAGGGCATGCGAGCCTGGGGTAATGTAAAGAGGGAACTTTTCTGGAAACGCGATACTTTGTCCAGTCCAGCAGATTCCAAAGGCAAAAAAACATTTAGGATACAAAGTGCCCTTCTGAGACCTGGGGATATCGGGGAGAATTTAGCAGAACCAAAGAGTGGGTAAGTGTCTGAGAGGAGGCGAAGCTGCAATATGATTCCAGTCAAGCTTAATTTTAACACGGAGCTGTCGGGCTCAGGGACCCCTCATCAGCGGATTGCAGTTTCCTCCTCTTCCTCAGAATTACTCCAGCATTGGGAAATCGTTGCCAGCTCAGGCGAGCGGATGGAGATTGAGGTTAGGGTTGATGCCAGCCCTGGAGGAGGGGGTGCCGGCTGCCGGGGTGCCGCTGTGGGGCTGCCCCACGGCACGGCCCCAGCCTGCGGCCGCGTCCCAGGACCGACTCCAGTAAATAACACGGGAGTGACAAATCTCCCATGGGACAGAGCTGGGGTGGGCACCTCCTGGGGCTTCTGCTCTCGAAACTTCTAGGTATCCTTTCTAGTGCTGTCTGCTGTGAAGCACTTGGTGTAACTACAGTAATTCAGGACGCCCCTTCAACCAGTGAGTCTCCTCTGGGCGCTCCGTCGCGCTGGTGCAAGGAGGAACGCGTTACGTGTGCTCTGGGAGGACCAGCACCAGCCCTGCACGCTCAGCGAGCGATGCAGCTCAGCAGGGCGATTCTCTGCACCCCTCTTTGAATCAAACGTTGTTTATCTCGCAGTTTAAGCAAGCCGAAAGGAGCAACTGGAAAAAAACATATTTTTATTATTCTGTGTTTTTCCCCACTCGGAGGTGACCACCGTTCTATTTCGGCGTCTCCCCGCCAGGCAGAGCCCCCCGGTGGCACTGCGGGCAGCCGGGCTCCCCCCGGCCCCGCTCTGCGCTGCTGCCCGGGGGGGCTGACTTGAAAGGCAGCTTTTCCCATGGCTGAAGTGGTGCTGCAGACCTGCTGCTGCCTGATAAGCTGCTTTTTTCTTTTTTTTTTCCCCTTCTTGTTTTCAGTGTGCATTTTCATAGCTACTTGGCTTCATCCCCGTGCCAGAAAGACTCCAGAAGGCAACGCAGCGTTTCTGTAATTCCAGAAACACGGTCGCTATTTTTTCCCCGGGGTTTTTGTGAGGTACATAGGGGTCCTTAGTGTGTCCAAATAGGCACGGTGAGGCTGTCGGGGGGAACTGCTTGTCCTGGCTGTCCGGCCATAGGAGATGTAAGCAGGTCCCCCAACAGCCCTCGGTTGCCCCTCTGGGCTGCGGTGATGAAATGCACATTTTTTCACTGCAGAAAAAGACACCCCATAGACGGCAAACATAATTACTCTTTTCCCCCCAGGACCTAATGAGTGGTTATGCATTTGGCAATAAATAACGATCCTCTTGCGAATCCTTTTGTTAATTAAATGGGCGCCTTTCCAGTATGAAAGTGGTTGGTCGATACTGTTTGGGATGCGCTCGGAGAGCAGGGACTACTTGCCTGGCCAGCACTGGCCCTGGGAAGTACAGCGGATCCTTGGCTTGGAAGTGCTTGGCAGTGCCTGGAGATCACCTGAAGACTTGACAGCGCCTTCTATTTAATTTACTAAAACAACATTATGTCACTCTGAGGTACATCGTGCTCCTGCCTCCAGTGCAAAAATAAAAGTGAAAAAGTCTTTGCAGAGGGTTCTGGAGGTGAAAAGAGCAATATTTTTCCCCTTAGTCCAAAGGGAGTGGAGGGAAAATTAGGGAGCTCAAGAGTTCCCGCAGTCCCTGGGTTTTTCCCGGCAGCCGAGAGCTCTGCCTTCACCCCGGGCAAACACGAAAGGGTCCCAAAGCCAGCTCTGGCAAGACCTCCCGGTGGGAGAAGCCACCCCGTTCAGGTAAAAAGCAGATTCCAGCAGACCTGAAATGATGATTGTTTTAACTAGCGATGTAGGCTACGAACCGAGCTGCGGAGGAAGTGCTGACGCAACAGTTTTTGCTGCATCGCGTTCCCCGAAGAGGAGCCTGGCAGTGTGAAAAGGCAATGATAAAATTAATTGCACTGGAGATCGCTTCTTTGTAGTCTTCTGCATTTCAGCAAACGACATTGTTCTGGGTGATGTGGTAATTCTCCTCAATGACTAATTCCAGCAGATGCCTCATTGTTTTGGGAGCGCTGGTCAATGTGAAGAGTTTCCCCCCAATGCAGGGAGGGAGGCCTCATGCCAGTTTTGCCGGATGTAGCTGACGAGATTCTCACCCCGTGCCGCTTGCTTTCATAATTAGAAATGTTATTGCAGCTGAAAAAGAGAATCTCAGGAGAAGAATTAAAATCCTTTTTTAAAAAAAATGCTATTTGGGAAGGCGATATTTTAATAGCGCTTATTATTCAGTATTGGTTTATATGAGATAATCACCGATGGAGACGCTCAGCTTTCACTTAGTGTGCTGGTCCCCACGCTGGCTGGAGAAGGGTGCAGCTCAAGTGAAAGCCGAGGGCTCCTGGGCGAGTGGGACATTTGCTGAAGGGCTCTCCGTTGGAAGAAAGTTTTGCAAAAAACACAGTCTCCGGTAGCTCGGCTTTATTCTGGCCCTCTGCCAGCTCATCTCAAAGAGTCAGAAGTTATTGCACGGTAATTAGTCATCCATCTGCTATAGCGTGTCCTGGAAAAGGGCAGAATGGAGTTGTGTATTATTCAGCATCCAAGACCAAGGCCTTAGCAACATATTTCTCCAAATAAGCTAATTGAGAGTTTTAAGCTGTTACAAGTAGTGGTGATATTTGGGGGATATTTGACATGTACAGATAACACAATAATATCCATAATTGCCTAAAATCTGCTGTTCAATAAGCACAGACAAGTTGGAAGAACTTGGGCTGACCTTTATTTGGAATAAATTTATCCGTCAGGTTGACCTGGGAAAGTTCATAGACTCCCAGAATGGTTTGGGTTGGAAGGCACCTTGAAGACCACCCAGTGCCACCCCCTGCCCTGGGCAGGGACACCTCCCACCAGCCCAGGTTGCTCCAAGCCCCGTCCAACCTGGCCTTGAACACCTCCAGGGATGGGGCAGCCACAGCTTCTCGGGGCAACCTGCACCAGGGGCTCACCACCCTCACAGCCAAGAATTCCTTCCTCGTATCTCATCTAAATCTCTCCTCTTCCAGTTTGAAGCCATTCCCCCTCGTCCTATCATTTTCTGATCTTTTTCTATCTTCCCTTTCACTACATGTGGTCTATGGACCACTATGTTTCTAAATGGAAACCCCCTCGTTTGCCACGAGCTGCCGACCTCAGTGCGCGTCTCTAACTCTTCCCCTTCCTTTACCTATTTTATATTCTCATAGCAGAAATCCTGGCTGCAGTCGAAAACGGTCGGTTGTCGTTTAACCCCGGCTGCAGGGAGGCTGTTTGTGGCCTGTGCTCGGGGCAGGCGTTGGGGCCGACATCGCTTCCTTCGGTGCCCCTGGACCGGGCTCTGCCGCGCCGCGCGGCCCCGGGAGAGAGAGGATGTGCGGGGCCTGATCCGCCTCCCTTGTAAAACCCCTGAAATACAACAGAAGTGAGAAAAGTGGTGAGCGACCTGCGGCCATGCGCTGTCTGGTGTCCCTGAGCCTGGCACGGAAATCCTAAGGATATTCCGGGCTCCCCGGGACCACGCTGCTGCTGGGGATGCTCCTCTCCTCCGGGCCCGGGGAGCGTTGCTCAGTAACTGGGATATCTGTGTCACGGCTCCAGCCTCACCTAGAGAGGGGGAAATAAAGCAAGAAAACCTCTTGTGCTGTGCAGTGGAGCTTTGTGCAGCTCTGAGTGCTTTAATCACGTTTAATCATGTTCGGTGTACTACAATACATTAATATAATGGTGGTTCCTGGAGCCCGTCTTGTAAGCCACTGGCTTTCAGTCATCTGAGAAATGAAAGAGATAACATGGAAAAATTAAATTACCTGGTTGGGAGCGGGGGGTAGTGCAGCTAATAGGGCGGTAGGCGACGTGCTGGTGGATGCTTTCCTTCTGCAGGGGTAAGCGACTGAGTAATTGAATTGGGCGCCCCATAGGTTACGTCCCCTTTGTAAGACACGGAAAGCTGCGGGTCTGCGTTTCACTATTGATTCTTTCACGTTATATTAAGCGACGATTTATTTAATATTGCGTGGAGCTGGGTAACTATGGCAAAGCTCTTGGGCAGCAGGCGGCTCCCTCGGTGCCCCGCGGCTCTGCCGGGGGTGCTGTGGGGTCTGGGTGGGTGCTCATGGTGCAGCCGATGAGCACCCATGGGGTTGGCGAGAGGGCACCTTGGACACCCAGGGGGGCTTGGAAATTAGGTGGGAGTTTGTTCATGGGTTCGCCGTGAGCGAATCGCTATTGTACAGATTGTGTACATCATATAGAAAGGCATAAAAAAAAAAAAAAAAGAGGAGGGCTCTGAAACCGAGTGGGTTTTGGAGGTCGGAACAGGCGGATTTTCTCCTTCGGCACTGGTTATTTTTAAGCCCCCGTTTCTGCAGGGCGCCTGGCGCAGCCCTGGGGGGGCCGTGGCCGCGGGTCTCCGCTCTGGGGGCTCAGCTCCCCCCGGGCAGAGCAGAACCGGCCGGCAGCGCTGCCCGCGGGAGAGCCATCTCACCCATTTATCACCCTGCTGGCGCCTGCCTCGGTTCCAATTAGAATTAAGCAAAGCTCGTCTATTTTTCATGCCGGTTTTGATTCCGTTATCGTTTCATCGCATCCCGAAGAACCCGTGCCGCGAACGCGGGGATTATCCCTGCGCAAGAGCAGGGCAGCGTCCGCGGCTTCGCGCGGCGCCTCTCGCCGGGGCTGGACGATGCTGCCTTATTTATACCCCGGCCTCAACGCATGGCACGCGTTAGCGGGGCCACCAGCCTGGCCCCGTTTGCCCGCGCCGCTACGCTCCCGGATTCGGTCCCTGCTGGGGGGGATGGAGCCCTCGGAGCCTGGCGGCGGGCACGGGGCTGGAGCTGATAACCCATCTCGTGTGCCGTCTGGAAACCCCCCAGAACGACGCGTTTTAACTAAAAAAACATTTAGTGGGGATTTTGATCAGTCTTCCTCAAGTGCATTTACAAATGCAAATTAAGTTTTTCACGCGAAACCGGTGCGAATACGACGGCTGTTTGCTAGAAAAGCACAGCGCTTTCTGTTCCGCAGCTCGTTTCCTTGCCAAGCTTCCAGCTTCGTTATCAAAAAATAAATGTTCCTCGTGGGCTTCGATACGCCCCGAAAGAGCTACGGATCGCTGCGGGGTTCGCCGCTGCGGCTTCAGGCGGGACCGCTCCTCAGCCGAGCGGGTGAGCATCCCGCTGCGGCAGGGCCTCGGCTGGTAATTGGAATTAAGACCACGGAAGCCCCTTTGGGAGATGCGTCCTAACGCCAGCTCGCTCCCGGGCTCTTCTCCCCGCTCTCCTGGGTGGCGGCGCTCGTTATCTCGCCGGTGTCCATATCAGCCCAATTTACGGAGATGTAACGGAACTGCTGCCATCATAAGTAATTAGCCCAGCAGGAAACCTGTTTTCATACAGCTATTGAGATGGAGCGAAACGGCTGAGAGATGCGCGCGGGCTGTATTTATAATCAGAGCTTTTATGGCCCAATGAAACTTTTATTGGGACATAACACAGAATTTCCCTGAGTGCGTCCCGCTGCGCCGCGGAAGAGTTATCGTGTGGAAAGCTGAAAATCGAGGATTTGTGACAGTGTATTAAGATAGTTCTCATGAAAGCCAGCCTTGGAGACTACTGCCTCCGACATCTGCTCTGGGTTTTGGGAAGGCGGCTGTGGACAGCCGCTGGCTGCAGTAGCGAGGTCTGGTCTGTTAGACAAAATAAAGGAGGGCATTTTTTTGGATGGAAAAGCTCCATGGGCAGAACTCTGCATTCCCCAGGTCCCACTTCTGGAGCCGGATCCTGCCATCGTGGCGCTGCCCGATGAATTTTTGGTGCTTCCATGCAGCTTCCTGAAGTTTGGCTGATCCCATTACATCGCATGCAAAGTCCCGCTGGGCACCTGTCAAAATGTCCAACGTGATTAAAACTCTGTCGTCAACACTGAAATCATATTTTTTATGAGCCTCTAGCCTGGAAGTGGTGACTTTTTCTGTCCTGGTGCATCTCACCGGTCCCCGGTGCTGCTCTGGCCATGGGTGCAGAGGTCCCTTCCCCGTAGGGAGCAGAGGGAAAGCCGCGGGGGCAGAGACGACTACTGGGGGATGCTGCAGCCCGTACTGTGCTGCGTTTTGCAGCCAAGAGCCAGGTTAGGTGCTGGTTTTGCTGGTGCGATGCTCGGCTGAGGTCCCATAAGTTGAGCCGGTGTCAGCCCGGCCCGGGCGGCCGCCGGCGGGGAGAGGCTGCTCCTGCGGCACCGGGAAAAGGCTCCAGACTCTGCGTTTGATGTTGCGTGTAATTATGCGGTGGTGATGCAACGCCGATCGTTTGCACTGCCGTAGTGAGCAATGATAACCGTGAACTTCTGCTTACGCACGGCGTTGCGGCGGTGTCGGGAACAAAAGCAGTTTGAGCAGTGTCCCCCTCTGAGAGCCCCCTGTCCCCCTCTGAGCCTCCTGTCCCCCTCCGAGAGCCNCCCCTCCAAGAGCCCCCCGTCCCCCTCCAAGCCCCCTGTCCACCTCTGAGAGCCCCCTGTCCCTGCTCGCAGTGCCTCGGGGAGCATCCCTGGCCCAAAGGACGCCCCGGAGGAGATGGGGCTCAGGCAGCCAGCAACCCCCAGTGGGGAGAGCACACGGCTGCTTTGTGCTGTGGGGTAAATGACCTTTGCCTGCGGTGGGAACACTGCCCCTGAGTCAGCACCAGCTCCAGCCGCGGGCTGGGGGCACACAGCCGCTGGCAGGGGGGCCGGGGGTGTGTGGGACCCCAGGGATCCTCCAGATTTACATCCCAACCTCCTCGCTCGGGGGCACCCGCTGTCTCCAGTGCCCAGTGGGGACACCAGCCCACCCATGGGGGTTGGCAAAGTCCCTCCACGAGCCCCGCGAGAGGCTCGCAAGGGGACTATCCTGCAGGGGAACTATCCTTAACCATTCCTGGGGAAGGACTTTTTACTGGGGCATGGAGTGATAGGACGAGGGGGAATGGCTTCAAACTGGAAGAGGGCAGGTTTAGATTGAACATTAGGAAGAAGTTTTTCACTGTGAGGGTGGTGAGGCACTGGCACAGGTTGCCCAGAGAGGTTGTTGAGGCCCCATCCCTGGAGGTGTTCAAGGCCAGGCTGGACGTGGCCTTGGGCAGCCTGGTCTGGTGGGAGGTGTCCCTGCCTATGGCAGGGGGGTTGGAACTCGATGATCTTCAAGGTCCCTTCCAACCTAAACCATTCTGTGATTCTATGATTCCCCCCTCCCAGTATATGGTACATACACCAGACACAACGGCTGCGTGGTCCCAGTTGCTGGCTGGGGTTAAACCATGACACGTTGCTAAAAAGGCCGGCGTCTCGCAAAGAAACTTTGCCGAGGGGCTCAGCTGACATTGCCGCTGACGGGTGCCACGTTCGCTGCTGTATTAGGTTGCTGTCTTCTGTCGACGTTGAATAATTTCAGTTAAAGAGCTTAAACCGGCTGAGATGGCACCATTATTGGTGACCTGGATTGCTGGTGAGCCTGCGGGGCTGTGGGTTTATGTAACTGGCTGCGTGTGGTGGGTGTCCACCTCTCCTCCGTGCCGCAACCCGCAGCCGAACACCACGGGGTGTCTTCCACTGTGCATAAACCTCCAGCCGAAATAAGGTGAAAACGCGCCCTAATTATGTTATGATTCATTGAGAACATCCCGGGGTCACCACCCGGCTCACGGCCCCCACGTGTCCTTGCAGATGTGCCAATCCCTCTCCTTTTAGAAGCAAAAATGGGATTAAAGGGGAGCCGGGTAGCTGCCGAGGTCGCTGCGGCGGTGAGGGGGGTGCAGAGAGTGGGGCGGCTTTCCCGGGCGCTCCCCGCTCGGGCACGGAGCCGCGCTGCCGCCACCCAGCAGATAACTGGGACGGGTTTGTTTTATCAGCTCTTCGGGTTCATTTTATGAGCACTCAAAATTTATAAGCCAATGTTGTAAGAAATTAAGGTTAAGACTGAGAAATACTCAGATTCTTTGCATAAAAGATGAGATACTATATAGACGAGTGAAAATTTCCCGCTTACTTTTTTAGGTAGAAACATGAACTTTGCAGCTGGCGATGAAAAAAAAAAGCATTTTCTTTCATAAAAAGGTTTTTTTTAAAAAGCACGAACGGCGCAGGGATGGAGGCAGAGGCGATCTGCTCTACCTTTTCTCCCGTGCCCACCAGCCGGCGGGGCCTCGTTGCCTGTGCAGCGCGTATTGTTTAATTAACATCCGTGGCTCCCGCGAGTACCGCCCGCTGCTTAGGTCTGAGCGCAAGAGGGGCGTGAAATCAAGCCCCGCCATCTTAAAGGACTGACGGAGCCCACCAGAATTTACATGCAGCATATCGGTGTTACCGGGAATCCAGGTTTAGCTGGCGATCGGCTTAAATTCGGTGAAACGAAGAAGGTGCTGATGGGTGTTTGTCCAGCGAAATGCTCTACTTTGGCAGAACGGCACGGCAGGGTAATTCGTGTACGCGGCCCGTGGCTGCAGCCACCAGGAGGCAAAGTCTTGGCATAAAGTTTCAAAGTTGCTTCACCAGAAGGTGAAATTTTTTAAAAAAACCAACCAACCAAACAAGAAAGAAAGAAGGAAACTGTGTTCAGCTTGAGCCGTGCCGGAGGGCCGAATCTGCATCAGCTTGAAATGTTTGATCCAACCCAGACCGAAGGACCTGGGTTTATTTTTATGTTTTGGGCTGCAGGAGCACCTCTTTCCCCGCTCCTTCGCTCGAGAGCCGCGCCGCCGCCCGGCCCCGGGAGCGGAGAGCCGCTGTGCCACGGCACTGCCAGCCCTGCCCGCGGGAGCACCGGGAAGGGCTCCTCCATCGCCCGCGGGGCTGCACGGCCGCAGCTCCCCGCCGGGCCTCCGCAGGGGCCAGACCGCGTCTGGATCAAGGATTTTTTTCCTTTTTGGGGGTTTCCGTTCTGCTCGCCGCAGCGACGCTCCTCATCCCACCCCTGCGAGGTCCTGCGCAAAGAAACAGACCGCGCAGGGCGCTGGGGTGCGCGTTTGTGTCGGAGCAAAACATCTCCCGGCTTCTGCGCTTGCCGGGAGCATCCCGCTTGTCTCTGTTTGGCTCTTGTCTGTATTTTGAGCCCCAGGACGGATGCGGCGGCTCCTGGGGTGGGGGCTAAAGGGGATCCCGGGAAAGGCAAAGCCAACGTGGTCGCGAGCATCTCTGTTAAAGCAGATTTGCTCGATGAAGCATTTTGAGCAAGTTGTTTAATGAGCGATTGCTGTCTTCCTCAGGGGGGGGAATGCCTGCGTACGCCTTGGCGGGTAGCCGCGTCTGTGGCGGTTTGGTGGCACCGAAGCGGCACGGAGAGCCTGGGCAGAGGCTCGTGGCTCAGCCTGAGCTGCCTCCGCACCCCAGCACCGTCCTCCGCCGAGGCTGTCGCGTACCTCTTGTTTTATAAGCTCGGGATTTCCGTGCTACAAAATTACGTTATTCGAACGTTTTAGTCTAGAAGTGATTATCTTGTTCAGGGAAATGAAATAAATCCCATATTTAAATACATATTTCTTTGGCAGAGACTGTAACCCCTCTGAAGCTAAGCGGCTTGAGTTAATATGCGCTGTGGGATGCGCCAGCGCAGAACGTGACTGTCCCTTTCCGTCCCTCCCCGGGGTGGACACCCGATGGCGTGGGCAGTGGTGGCAGCGGGGACAGTGACCGGGACCCGGGTGATGGTGCCCGGGGAGGTCCCCAGGACCGAGTCACGCTGCTCGGCAGCGCCGGCAGAGCCAGCTGCTGGCTGTGACGGGAACTCTGCAGACGTGTATAGAGCAAGATGTAAAAATATGTCTTATTTCTTGAAATATCTGTGCGCAGCAAGAGGATGCTGCAGGTCCATCAGAGAGAGAAATTATCCCGGTTTTGTCAGCCTTGCTTTGGTCTCTGAAAGGCAAAGCTGGGCTCCAAAAGCCGAGCGGGTGCGTAGTCCTTCTTGGGCTGACCGCGCTGTCGCGGCAGAGCCCCGTGGGTGCCACCACCGGTGCGTCAGCCGCATCCCCCAGTCCCAGGGAGACACGGAGGATGTCCTGGATGAGGCCCCACCGTGGTGTTGGCAACCCCGTGGCCTGTGCCCCTCCATGACACACTCTTTTCTGGGTGTTTAACAGCATTTATTGGTGATCTGTAATACCAACTCACTGATTTGGTGTCTGGAAGCTCTCTCAAAACTAAATCTTGTGTCTGAGACAGCGGTTAGTTCCGCTAGTTACTACTTCATTTTCTGACTTCCACCCCCCAGATCAGCCCCAAAGAAACGTGCTGCATAAGCCTTAACGAGCCATTAGATAAACGAATTGCAGAGGCATCGTCAGAAGCTATTCACCCTGCCACCCTGGGTGGTGGGTGGCCTTGGCTGGCTGCCGGCCGCCCACCCAGCCGCTCTCGCACTCCCCCTCCTCAGCGGGATGGGGAAAAGGGGTGGGGGGATGGAGAAAACGGTGGCGTGCCCCCGCTGCAGGGGAGGAAATCGGAGGTTTGTCATCCGGAGTTCAACACAGGTCCTCATCGCCACACCGGCACCTCCAGCTTCTCTCTTCTCGCCACCGCTCCTGCCCCACCTCGGCGTGCCTCGAGCGGGGGAGAGCCCGGTGGGATGCTGGGGGGTCTCCAGCCCCGCAGATACTCGCCCCCCCAAGGGGAGAGGGTCCTGGGCAGCCTGGGCCATGGGCAGGGGGTGGGCGGGAGGACCCCCCGAAGCTGCCCCCCCGCCTCACCCCGGCCCTCCTGGGAGTCGGAGGGCAGATTTAGGGGTGGGGTGTGGGGAACCCCTGAAGACCATTTCCCACCGGCCCCGTGCCGGGCTGGGGAAGGGACAGCGGGTGACCCCAGCCCTCGCCCGCCCGCCCGCTCTGCGCTGTCACCCGTGAACACCCCGTGCACCCCCTCTCTGGGGGGTCTGCGCCCCGGCGTGTGCCCAAACCACTGCTCACCCCCCGTCCCCCCCCAGAGCCGCTCTGCTGGGTGGCAGCGAGCGACAGCGGTCCTGGAGGTGACCCCAAAC